>SNQJ01S0011375.1:203457-223033 GCA_010110895.2 Picea sitchensis
GTTTGTTTCAGTCATGCTTGGACCCCATTCCCTAATAGGGGGGTGTGGGGGGGCTTGCCCCCCCACAACTATAGCCAGGGGGGTCCAGGGGGGGGGCGACAATTTTTGTAGCCCCCCCTTGCGGGGGACTCGAGAGCAGCGCCCCCGAAGCAAAATTTTGGGAAAAATTGCCTTGTAAATATTGTAATTTCTTAGTCAATCTGGACCGTTCATTATAAGGTCGCAGATCTGACTGTAGAAGTTATTTTAGGGTTTTTTTCCCTAGAAGGCAACCCTCTGTTATGAGGGAATTGTATTGCGGTTGTGTATTATCGTATATATTGTATTATATGAGAGGAGACTATGAGAGAGAAGAAGTTACAACGGGTGTGTTGTAGGTTGTATCCCTTCATTTTGTATCCCTTTCCGAAGCATTCCACTTTTCCTGCTTTAGCTTTCCACTTTTTCTTTTTCTCCCTTTTCCTTCCATTCTATCACTCATGCGCCCTATTTCTCTCCATGAGGTGCGCCCCTCTTACCTTTTTGGCCACAACTTCTCCATAACTAACTTGTTTTGACCCATTCGACCTCCATTCTCCTCCAGATAACCCCCAAATTGCTTGGGAAAGGTGTGCTCAGCTAGTTTTAGCGAGTTTTCATGCAGTCACATGGCAGATGGAAGATTGACACATGGGCATTGGATATTGGACAGCTTTTGGCCCAGTTTGGAAACATCTAGGCGAATTCTTCATGCAGTTAGCTATATATGCAGCATGCTTCCACAGTTTGCAGTTTGATCACTCTATTGCAGGAGCATTACTACTCTCTCATTCTATTCCATCTCTCATTCTATCTCTCATTCTAGCTTCAGATTCTCACATTCTTGGAGATCATTGTAACAGTTCATGGCTTTTCCCTGTGATGGAGCCATTCCTCTTATTTGACATGAATAAAGAGTCTTATGTGTTGATTTTCACCTAGATTCTTGTTGTTGCATTGGATTTCTAACAAATTGCAGGTTTCTTGAAGCTCATCCTTCACTGGGGTTGATTTGGCACCATTGGAGTGTTCTTTTCTTGCTGATTTCTTTCTTTTTGCATTCTGTTGGTTCGCTCTGCTTAGGGTTTTCCACTAAAATTTATCTAAAATAAACTTTTATGCAAGTTTTGGGTGAGGTTATCTAACCCTCATTCCAAAACCATTTTGTGCTTGCTGATTTGTGTTTTTGCAGGTCAGTTTTCATCCATCAAGCAGCACGCCCTAGGGTAGCCTCCATGTGGTTTGCACGCACCAACCCAAAACGAGAGGGGTGTTATCATTCGTGACCTTAGGATCCACCCCTGAATTAAGCCTAGTTTGATTCCCTCAACCTACAATCAACCTAAAGCCTAGGGTGTCAAATTTAGCCTTAACATGTAGTAGATTCAGGGGCTTCATTTCATGCCACACCCCATAGGAAACATTTTCTAGATTATGTTCAAAGTGATTTTGGACAGGTTCATTTGGGTGATAATGCACCATGCAAAATTGTTGGAATGGGTAAGGTACAAATAAGACAAAAGAATGGAAACCATTGGTTATTGAAAGAGGTAAGACATGTACCAGATCTAAGGAAAAATCTAATTTCAACAGGGCAGTTGGCAAGTGAAGGTTGTATATCTATATTTACAGATAAGGCGTGGAAGGTCACCAAAGGATCACTGGTGATAGCAAAAGGAGAGAAGGTAGGTACATTGTATTTATGTACTGGTAATACTGACTCTTCTATCTCTTTAGCTTCTACAGGAGTGGATACAACACTGTGGCATCATAGGCTTAGACACATGAGTGAGAAGGGGATGCAGATACTTCACAAAAGAAATTTGTTGCTAGATATTAAACAAATTGATTTGGATTTCAATGAGCATTGTGTTTATGGAAAATAGAAAAGAGTTAGATTTCTCAGAGTCGGAAAAGAAAATATGAGTGAAAGGTTAGAGCTTGTGCATACAGATGTATGGGGACCAGCTCAAGTATCATCTCTTGGTGGCTCTCGTTATTATGTTACTTTTATTGATGATGGAACTAGAAAAACTTAGGTTTATTGCATTCGACAAAAATATGTTGTTTTTGATACTTTTAAGAAATGGAAAGCTTTGGTTGAGAATGAGACAAGAAAAAAGTTGAAGTGTCTCAGATCAGATAATGGAGGTGAATATTGCACCAAGGAGTTTGATGATTAATGTTCATACCATGGGATTCGTAGAGAGAAAATAGTTCCAGGAACACCACAAGAAAATGGTCTGACAAAAAGGATGAACAAGACAATCATAGAGCGTGCCAGAAGTATGAGATTGCATGCTGGGTTGCCCTTACAGTTTTGGGCAGATATAGATATTGTTGTTTACTTGATAAACATAGGACCTTCAAGCTCTTTGGATGGTGGAATTCTAGAGGAGGCATGGACAGGTAAAAAGGTAAACTATTCATTTTTTATGACTTTCGGTTGTGAAACATTTGTCCATATAGATAAAGAAAATAGAACAAAGCTCGAGGCAAAATCCAAGAAGTGTACCTTTATTGGATACGGTGTTAATGATTTTGGTTATCGCTTATGGGGTTATGAAAATCATAAAATCATTAAGAGTAGAGATGCCATATTCAATGAGAAGGTCATGTACAAAGATCAATTGCATGGGAAAGAAACAGGAAAAAGAAAAACCAAAATACACAGTGCTTGATGAGATCACTGGAAAAAAAATTCCAAAGGTACCAAAAAATCAAAATGTACAACAACAAGAGCAGCAAGTACCTCAAACTCCTGCAAGTGTTGTTAAAAGATCTACCAGGTTAAGTAGACCCCCTGAAAGATACTCCTCTTCATTGTATTGTTTATTGTTGATTGATTATGGTGAACCAAAATGTTATGAAGAGGCAATGCAGGTAGACACTAAAAAGAAGTGGGAGCAAGGAATGAAAGAGGAAATGGATTCCTTGGTAAATAACTAGACTTGGGACTTGGTTCAGTTGCCTGCAGAAAAACGAGCATTGCAGAATAAATGGGTTTACAAGTTGAAGGCAGAAGATGGAGGCAAAAAGCGGTACAAGGCTAGACTTGTTGTAAAGGGGTTTGCACAAAAGAAAGGTATAGATTTTGATGAAATATTTTTTCGTGTTGTTAAGATGACTTCAATTAGGACTATTTTAAGTCTTGTGGCAGTAAAAGATTTGCATCTTGAACAGTTAGATGTAAAAACAGCTTTTCTATGGTATGAGGAAAAGATTTATATGCAGCAGCCACAGGGGTATGAGGTCAAAGGAAAGGAAAATTTGGTATGCAGGTTGAAGAAGAACTTGTATGGCCTAAAGCAAGCTCCAAGGCAGTGGTATTTGAAGCTTGACAGGTTTATGACAGAACAAGGTTATAGTAGATGTCATTCTGATCAATGTGTTTATTTTCAAAGGCTAGAAAATGGAAGCTATATTATCTTGCTACTGTATGTAGATGACATGCTTGTTGCAGCGTCTAATATGCAGGATATAAATGTGCTCAAGAAGAAACTAGCTAATTCATTTGCGATGAAGGATTTGGGTGTTGTAAAGAAAATCATTTGTATGAGAATAACAAGAGACAAGAAAATTCGCAAATTGACATTGTCTCAGGGTGAGTACATAGAGAAGGTGTTGGATAGGTTTAGAATGCAGAATGGAAAACCAGTTCATACACCTTTGGCTAACCATTTCAAATTAACTAAGGAAATGTGTCCCAAGACACAGGAGGAGATAGAATACATGTCCAGGGTCCCTTATTCATCAGCAGTTGGCAGCTTGATGTATGCAATGGTTTGCACAAGACCAGATATTGCACATGCAATGGCAGTTGTGAGCATGTATATGAACAATCCAGGTAAAGAATATTGGGAAGCAGTAAAGTGGATTCTCAGGTATTTTGAGAGGTACTTCTATTCATGCATTATGTTTTCGAGGTTCAGACATTGTTCTACATGGATATGTTGATTCAGATATGGCAGATGAAAAAGATAGCAGGAGGAGCACCACAGGGTATGCTTTTACTGTAGGTGTAACAGCAATAAGTTGGATTTCAAAACTACACAAGATTGTTGCACTTTCAACAACAGAAGCAAAGTATGTTATTGCTACAGAGGCTAGTAAAGAAACGATTTGGTTACATAGGTTTATGGAGGAATTGGGAAAGAAGCAGGAGAATAGCAGGTTGTACTATGACAGTGAAAGTGTCATTCATCTTGCAAAGAACTCAACCTTCCATTCAAAGACTAAGCATATACAGCTCAGGTACCATTTCATATGATCTGTGATGGAAGATGAACATTTGAAGTTGGAAAAGATACATACTACCAAGAATCCTGCAGACATGTTAACAAAGGGAGTAACCAGGGAGAAACTGAGTTCTTGTTCAGTTTCAGTTGGTCTTCAAGCATAAAAGTGAAGATGAGAAATTTGTCAGGTACAAGGTGGAGTATAGTCCAAGCAAGTACAGTAGCAGTGGAGTTATTGTGATCAATCTCCAAGTGGGAGATTGTTGGTAATGGAGCCTGATTATCTTCTTGATTCAGAGGTTTGTTTCAGTCGTGCTTGGACCCCATCCCTAACGTGGGGGTGGGGGGGGGTTCCCCCCCACAACTGTCGCCAGAGGGGTCCAAGGGGGGAGGGGCAACGACAATTTTTGTAGCCCCCCCTTGGTAGGGGATTCGGGGGCAGCGCCCCTGAAGCGAAATTTTGGGAAAAATTGTCTTGTAAAATATTGTAATTTCATAGTCAATCTGGACTGTTCATTATAAGGTCGCAGATCTGACGGTAGAAGTTATTTTAGGGTTTTTTCCCTAGAAGGCAACCCTCTCTTATGAGGGAATTGTATTGTGGTTGTGTCTTATCATGAATATTGTATTCTGAGAGAGGAGACTTTGAGAGAAAGAAAAGGAAGTTACAGCGGGTGTGTTGTAGGTTGTATCCCTTCATTTTGCTAGATAATAAGGAGGTACCTGGCAATTTCTCTAGTGGATGTAACCCACACTAGGTGAACCACGTATATCTGTGTCTCTAATATATTGTGTATCTTTTGTGTTTTATTTCAACATTTCTTTTATTTTATTGATCTGCAATCCTGTTTTTCTAATGTGTCGAGCCACAGGTCTTATGTAGGGGTGATTGCAATTTGTGGGGCCTAGTCCAGTCCATGTCACGCACACCTATGTCTTCCCACATGGTTATTTTTCTATTGAGTCTGTAGGCATACTTTGACCATTGTGCACTATCATTTTTGTTCTCAACATGGAAGTCTCACAAAGTTTTCATCATTGCACGTCTTTTGAGGCAATGGTCCTCGAGGCAAAAATACATGGGTTCAAAATGCCCAGAAAAAATTCACAAGCAAAACCCATATGGAAAAATTTTGATTGATAAAATACTAAAGGAGTTTTCACCATTGCACCTATTTTCATGCAGTGCACCCTGAAGGCAAAAATACAACATGGGTTCAAAATTAGCAAAAAAAAGTCACGAGCAAGACCCATGTCACAAAATTTTGATTGTTGGAATATTGAGGGAGATATTGCCTCCCAAGAGAAAATCGTCTCACTTCTAGAAAATCGTTGAGCACATTTTACAAGGTCAAATGGTCAAGGAGTTGAACGTTTGGGGTCTTTGGGCAGTGGAATAATTTTGGCAAGTCAAAGATTCCTTCTCCACATGCAAAATAATTAATTTTATTCAAAGATGTTTTATTTTGCAAGCAAAGTGGTTAATTTAACCACTGAATGACCAAATCATCCTCTTTTAGGACAAATTGCAACTACTCATTAATTGATTTGACAAGTCAAACTAGCCGTTGGAAGGAAGAATAGTCAGTGTGGACAAAATATAGTCATTATGTTCATTTCTCAAGGGGAAATTGTCCCTAAGTTTATTTCCTCCACCAAATAAATTGGTCGAGCATTCTAAAAATGGATTTGTCCCATTTTGACCATTGATTGATGTAATAAGAAAATATATCAAATGGTTTAACCTCCAACCAATTGTGGATGTGCAAACTAAGAAAATTATTTTTAAATGAGGAAGTGAGAAACTAGCCATTACAAATTTTACTATATAAGGCTAGCTACTCTCATTTTTTTTTGTTGAAACTTTGTGAGATCATAATGCCATTTTACAGAACTCAATTCTCTTGTGTCATTGTGGATTATATACTGTAACGTTTGTTTTTCTTGGTCTTGAATATTTGTAACTGTGCTTTAACATGGATTATTTAGGAGACTTGCGGAGGATAACCAACCAATCCATTGAGAGGCTACATAGTCACGTGGAAGAGAGGAAGATAGGCCTTCGTCTCCTTACTCTCTTTGTGGGATCCAAGGGTAATACACCCAAGTTGTTGGACCAACTCCTTTGGGAGTAGCTTCAACCAAGTGGTCTATTATCTCTTCGACCCAAATTGATTGTTTGTTTTGGAGACCATCCTGTAGAGGAGCTCTCCTAGCAAAATCCAAGGAAGAACCCATCTATTGATAAATTTCTAGCATTGCGGGCGATAGTGCTTCCACTCCAAACCTAATTGTCTAGAAATCTATCCGGCCAATCTTAAGCTCACGGGGTCATAATTGTACAAACCAGAGACATCATAAGGTAAGAATTAAAGGTAAGAAATCTCTCAATTTCTTCAACCATTTTAATTAAAAATATTTTCAAATCATTTTTTATTACCAAAATACAAAAAAACCATACCCTAGCTTCGTATTTCAATTCTATCTTCATTAAGCTAGTAGATCTTGGGGTTTTTGCCTTGTGGGATTTTCCCTACCCCGAGATAAATATTCCCTTGAATTTTATGCTTCGTTAAACATCTATTTCAAGGGTTTTGTTCGAGAAAAGTGTGCAGATTTGTACTATAACAGCAAACAAAATAATCAGATCTACACTTGACAGACACATTGAAAGGGTACATTTTGTAAGTTTTACATTCCTAAACCCTTTTATTTCAATTCAAGATCTGATTTGTATGTCATATCCTTATTTCTGGTCATTGTAGAGCATAACTACAACCCAACAAGTGATTTTGTTGGCTGTAGCAAATTTTGGGTTTTGACCCTAGGGGGATTTGAACCCCAAATGTGTAAAAGTAATTATGAGCTTGCTGGAAATTAAATTTACAGTATATCTTAAGGCTCTTGGGCTTAGTAAACACCTATATCTTGCTGCCCTACCCTTCTTACCCACAAATCTAGTGATCTAGTGCATTTTTGCACTTAGCCCCAAAAGGCCATTTTCCTTCTTGTTTTATGCGTTTCACTGTGTTTTGCAGGTCTGATTTAACAGAACAGCAAGAAGATTACTCATTTTCAGCCACTTTGGTCAAGGTACTAACATAGCTAATCATTCGAAAAAGTGGTAGGAACATTTCCCCTCTCTCTTGTACCTCATTTCATCATTATTTCTGAAGAGTAAGGGTAAGTTAGTTTGTAGTTCATTCACTTTGTTTTCTGCAGTATCTTTTATTTCAGCAAGCATTAAGATAATTAACTCCTACCCCTTCACCATAGCCTGCTAGTTAAGGCACTGATCTACTAATCAGTTGGGTAAGGTGATTGTGTTGTGTTATAGGGAAGCCTCCCAAAGCCTTTCGTGAGTGGAAGTTGGGCTTGAACAGGGAGAGGATAGGTGTTGTGGTGACATTGGGCACCTATCCCTTGTGTTGCTCACATGTCTAAGACCTTGTAGGACTGCTAGTTTGGGCAGTAACAGGTCCACTCCACCTGCATGATCAATTTCACAGCCCACACATTCCCATGTCAACTCCAAGCCTCCATGCAAGCATCTAAGCAACTCAATGTTCTCTATGGCTCAACACCCTCCTCTAGAATGCCCAACGCTCCTCCAATGCAGGGCATTCTCCAAGCAAGCAACCTTCTCCATGTGGCCAAGATGTACATTGTCACCAAGCTAAATGAAGATCTCCAATGCTCCAAGGAAGAATATCAATCAAGCATCCATATGAGGTCTAGCAACTGAGTAAGCCACCCCTAATGTGCAAGTCCATAACGGAACAATCAATAGCTAACCATACACCATGCACCCCACATCTCATGAAGCACCCTCAAACTTGGTGTAAACACTTTCAAAGTAACCCCGAAAGCTATCACTCCCTCTTTATGAGGAAAGTGTGTTCCCCAACACCAGTCAACCAAACCTATGCAACTCAACCAAAACCTGCCATCTACTTAATGTAATATTTTCTCCTATTGAGGTTAGGGCCAAAAACCCTATGTTGAACCTTGAAAGCTAGCCAAGATTCCTTTTCACCAACCAACACATGCATAGCGAGTGTCCCTTCTTTATCTTCTTGAGATTCCACTATGTTAAAATCGCCACAAATACGCCACAGGATGTCAGGGAGGTCATCGGCCATCCAACACCAAAAGTTTTCACGCTTTCCTACATCATTGAAAGCATATATATTAGCTAGTCCAAGAAGCCGACCATCCAAGTTAGGAAGAATCCACACAAGTCTTTGTGTGGGATCCTTACCCCATCCCACAACATAGCTAGCCACCTAAGAGGAGACATGTATTGCAACCCCCCATTTACATTATGTGTGCTCTAAATAAAATACCTTTGCTCCCCCGCCAAATCACTGACGAGGAAATACGAAGCATGTAACCCACAATTTTGACTTCTTGCAAACAAATGATATCCATCCCACTAAACAAAATCAACAATTTGTGGACAATGCGCTCTTTATCAAGGTAATTGAGCCCCCAAACATTCTAGGATGTCACTTTAAACAATAACCAACCCTATTATCCACGAGAACCAAAGAGCACCAAAGGTATTGTGCATAGAACTTCTACTAGAAAAATAATCACCCAAGGTGGTTTTCTTTGGTTGCTTGGCATAATTATCAATGTCATGAGCATCTTCACTTGTAACGACGTTAGAGAGCAAGCTCACCGACCACCCCCTCTAAAGTGTTGGGTTCCAAAAGGTGCCTTGGAGGCCACTAGGGCCAACTACCAACTAGGGTCTATCACAAATGAAGCCTTAGTAACCAACAACTAAGAAAATGGAGCCTTTGCAAGTTGGCTCTTGGTCGTATTGATGCCTTTGCCCTTTCACATGACTTCAATCTGTGAGACTTCACCCATTTTTGGTACTTTTCAAAACTTGGGTGGTGGGGAAAGCTAAGCTTAGGGAGAGGGGATCAGTTTAGTTCCAAATTAGGTCGTAAGCCGACAATCCAAAATTCAATGATTTGGGCTTTGGAAACAAAAGCAAGTACTGGGAAAGTTAATAAAGCAAATTAGTTGGCGATGCATATGGCTACCAAGACAAATGCACACAAACTCCTTGAGGTCCTTGGATAGGTTAATCCACATAGAGACACAACATTGAGGCCAAGGGATAACAACACCCCAAAGGAACGACTATCCATTGGATGGCTAACCAAAACTGCATGGGCAATCCAAGGAAGTCTACCAATACCAAGCAGACTAGTTACGCTTCTTTGTTAGCCAAAATGTAACATCCCCAACCCCGACTAGGGCAATGCCACACCAAATTTTTGAAACTTTGATACTAATAAATTTAATAATAATGCTCTGCACATGAACAATGTTAGGCAAGCAAACAATAATGATTCATAAACATAGTTATGATAGAGATTCCATAACAGCAAATAGATAATTATACACACAAGAATTAACACAACATATAAGAGACTTATCTTATGATTAAACACCAACTGCATGCAAACCTTCCACGTTCCTCCCATCCATAGACCGCACTGCTCATAGCTCTCAGCAGTGGGTCATCCCCGAGCTGGGGCTGAAACTCCACCTACGCAAGAGAATCCTAACCTAGGCTAAGGTCTCCAAGACAGCATAAAAACTCATACTCAAGTGCCAACCCAAGCTAACAACCTGCAGTCCCTCATTCCCCACATGCATGTCCCACCCCAAGAAGTGTGCCCCTTCTCTGCTCAGCAACCCTTCAGCTGCCCCACTTCCCTTATGGGGCTTTAGCAACAAGCCGGACAAGAAGTCTCAGAGCCCTGTAGCTGCAGCTTGGCACCTTGGGAATCAATTCCCAACATTTCTTTCACCTAGAGAGAATGCTCACGAACCTGACAACCCGCTTCTTCTATCACTCACGGGCCTAACAACCCGTGTCTTCAATCACTAACGGGCCTGACAACCCGCCTCTTCAACAGCACATGGGACTGACAACCCGCTTCTTCACTCCCATTTTTCCCAGAAAACGCTACCAAGGCTTGCCCAATACATGTACGACTGCATAGTGTCGCTGCCAAGTACAATTGGATGGAATCATGAAGGAATGATGATCGAATGATGGGGAAATGTACTAAATCCCCCAAATATATTTGCATGTGCCCTTTATGACACATTGCACTCAAGGAACTCCCTTGTCCCTACTTTGGAAACTTAGGATATATAAAGTTATATCCATACTTTAAACTTTAGGAATATTAATACAATATTCCTTTGGGCTTAAGCCCCCCTTAGCTTAGCCCTTTTCCTAGACTCTTAGCCCCCTTTCCCTTTCTAGTGGAGTTTAGCCCCCCATCGCTTTTNGAAACTTTGATACTAATAAATTTAATAATAATGCTCTGCACATGAACAATGTTAGGCAAGCAAACAATAATGATTCATAAACATAGTTATGATAGAGATTCCATAACAGCAAATAGATAATTATACACACAAGAATTAACACAACATATAAGAGACTTATCTTATGATTAAACACCAACTGCATGCAAACCTTCCACGTTCCTCCCATCCATAGACCGCACTGCTCATAGCTCTCAGCAGTGGGTCATCCCCGAGCTGGGGCTGAAACTCCACCTACGCAAGAGAATCCTAACCTAGGCTAAGGTCTCCAAGACAGCATAAAAACTCATACTCAAGTGCCAACCCAAGCTAACAACCTGCAGTCCCTCATTCCCCACATGCATGTCCCACCCCAAGAAGTGTGCCCCTTCTCTGCTCAGCAACCCTTCAGCTGCCCCACTTCCCTTATGGGGCTTTAGCAACAAGCCGGACAAGAAGTCTCAGAGCCCTGTAGCTGCAGCTTGGCACCTTGGGAATCAATTCCCAACATTTCTTTCACCTAGAGAGAATGCTCACGAACCTGACAACCCGCTTCTTCTATCACTCACGGGCCTAACAACCCGTGTCTTCAATCACTAACGGGCCTGACAACCCGCCTCTTCAACAGCACATGGGACTGACAACCCGCTTCTTCACTCCCATTTTTCCCAGAAAACGCTACCAAGGCTTGCCCAATACATGTACGACTGCATAGTGTCGCTGCCAAGTACAATTGGATGGAATCATGAAGGAATGATGATCGAATGATGGGGAAATGTACTAAATCCCCCAAATATATTTGCATGTGCCCTTTATGACACATTGCACTCAAGGAACTCCCTTGTCCCTACTTTGGAAACTTAGGATATATAAAGTTATATCCATACTTTAAACTTTAGGAATATTAATACAATATTCCTTTGGGCTTAAGCCCCCCTTAGCTTAGCCCTTTTCCTAGACTCTTAGCCCCCTTTCCCTTTCTAGTGGAGTTTAGCCCCCCATCGCTTTTCGTTTGGTTGATCTGCAGTAATGATGTATTTTATTAATAATGTGAGTATGATTACCAATTACAATATAGGCACGGCCTTTTAGCAATCCAGGCTCCACCACCTAATAATCACATAGGTACTCTGGCCTCAAAACATATTTACAAAGGCACTCTGGCCCAAAGTATCCTTGCTCACCAGCCTATATGTACATTACAACTAGGGCTCAACCTGGGGTACTACACAAAAAGTCAAAGGACCAATGGTTTAAAATCATCATGGTAATCTTGCATACCCATGGGCCACACCCTAAGATCTCTTGGACATGAACAAGGTTATTAAATTAAAAATGGAAAAAACAATTGGTCATGTTCTACATGTGAGTACCTTGCTAGTGAACGGACCCTCAAACCCCCTGGATCAGTTTTTTATCATCGCCACAAGGAGCACTCTTCCTACAAAGTAACCCAAGATGGGACCTAAATAAAAACAATTCACAAAAAACATTATATTCAATATCGAAATTCTTCATGGTATATTTTCAAGACAAACTTCCATGGAGACTCGAGTGCCATCCTCAACCACAAGTGTAGATATGTTGTTGTGCAAAATGAGGGATAATTTGGGTGATACCATTAACCCTAGCCTTATCAAAAAAGGTCGTTGGCCTAACCGGCTAGCCAAGCCGCAGTGAATGCTTGAAAGGACAACACAATCGTTCACACACCCAATGATCGCAATCTTCAAGCCATCAATGGGTTAGGGTTCCCTACTTTTTTCCTCCTATGTACTTATCTCTTTATAGATGTCCTAGTAATATATATTTTTATATATTATAATGCATATATAATCCAAAAAACATGCAAATTGCCAGATTAGTTGCAAAAAATATGAAAACATACATATTTGTGCTACTTGTCAATGAATATTACATTATTATGAAGCTAAAAATGTCATCCATAGTAGAAGAATCATTAGAGCATCAACCATTTAGTACACAGATAACATCAACCATATAGCAATTACAAACTTACAAAGCTTTGAACCAAATAGTAGGAAGTAGACTATGAATTTATGGAATGAATAGACCATCATGACCAAAGATTTATGTTAGGCAATGTGCCTAATTTTCAAAATAGATATTAAAATTGAAGTTTGAACACTAAAACACTCCACTAAGTTGACGTCTATGACAATTAAAAAAGAGACAATTATTTTGTTATCTATGTGTCCTTCCTCTAGCCTTTCTTGCCCTTTCTTATCCACCCATTGATGAGGATGAATCAATTGCTTCAGGTATGCATAATGGTCTTTCTGATGAGCATGATGAACATGTAGAAGACCAAAAAGTTGTCGAAAATACATTTATTGCAAATGGCATTGATGAGTCTACTAAGAGTCTAAGTGTTGATTCTAAAATTTTGGTTGGTTCATCAAATGCAATGAGTGCTACAACTACTTCTAGTGAATAGGTTTTGTATGGTGGTACATCTTTTCATATGATTGGGGATAAATCATTGTTTGGGTCCTACACTGACGGGGGAATTCAAAACAAGAAATTCCTATTTGGAATGGTATGAATCTTCATACTCATGGCATAGGTACAACTAATGTTAATAATGGGGTCCTTGATAATGTCTTGCATGTGGATAATATGAGAAGCAACCTACTTTCTATTTACAAGCATGTACAAACTAGATATAAACTTGATTTTTGGCCTAATCACTTTGTCATCAAAGATATTGGGAATAACTATAAATAACTATAAGTTGATCATAATGCAAGTTTATACAAGTTCCTTGGTTTCTCTCAATCCATGATTTCTGCATACTATTCTTTTGTGGCTAAAACTGAGGATAACAATAGGTTCTAGCATGCAAGATTAGGACACGTGAACTATGGAAAATTGCATCTCATGTCCAGGTTAAATATGGTAAGATGCTTGCCTAATATTTCATCCATTGAAGGTGTGTGTGAAGCATGTGTGCTAGGAAAGTACCACACAAAGAAATTTGATAAAGGGAAAGAATCGAGAAAAGAGCACCTATCAAATCTAGTCCATAGGGACATCTGTGGACCAATGAATAATCCTACAATGGAAGATCCAACTACTTCCTAACCTTCACTAACAATCGCACAAGAAAGGCATGGGTCTATTTCCTGAAACAAAAAAAGTGAAGTCGTTGAGATGTTTAAAGAGTTTAAAGCTTTGGTTCAAAATGAAAATTGAAAGAGGATAAAATATTTGAGTGATAATGGAGGTGAATATACTAAGAAGGAATTTGAAAATTATTGTGCTAAATATGGGATAAGGCTTCAAAGAACTATACCATACACACCATACCAAATTGGGGTAGCTCAAAGAATGAAGAAAATGTTCTTGGAAATGGCTAGGCGCATGTGCATCAAAAGGGTTTGGGGTGAAGCAATTTCATGTTGATCCAAACAAATCATCCACAATAAATGAAATGACAGTCATAAGCTTAGATTTTATTCTAAAAGGCAAAACCCAAGCTCGAGAATCAAACCCACAAGACCTCTGACAAGATTCACAAAGTCCATCAAATTTCAACTGGGGTCGTGGTTGTGGCCAGCTCATGGAAACCATGATTGAGAACCAATACGACAAACTTCTTTACAAAGGGTATGTGTCAAAAGCCTATTGCTATCAAAATAAGAGGTGCATCCCATGTGGAATGTAGAGTCCAAATGAGCTAAAGCATGTGTGGAAAGCTGGAGACACAACAATGGTGGAGTTGATTACGTGGTGGTTTGAGCATGGAGTGGTACAAAGGGGGCATCAGACAAGCCTCACACTCGTCATTAGATCATCCCAAATTGACAGAGAGCACATCTCTCCAACAAGGTTGGGGTTGTCAAACCCTGGAGTACACACATCGTCCAATCAAGCCCAAATCAACAATATGCACACTTCCTAGTGAGTGTTGGGGTTGTCAGACCCCAAAATGCACATACCATCCGATCCAACCTAGATCAACTTGGTTTGGCTAGATCGCTTGCACAATTCTACGGGATTGTTAGATCGCTTGGCTTCGAAAAACAACAGCAATGATACATCACTCCCTTCTTGCACTTGACCAATTTCTTTAGCTAGCATGTATTCACATTTTGTCTTCTTTCAATTAGTTCATATTTTTAATTCAATATTTAGAACACAAGTGTTGACCATCAAATCTCCTTTTCAACATGTTCTTACAATAACCCCATTCTATAAGCATCCCTTTGCACCTTCGATGAAATTGCTAGTTATTATTTATTTGGAGACATGATTATTCATGCAGAAGAGAACTATAGAAATATTTATAGTATCCCTCTCATTGTACTAAGCATTCAAGCACAGTGAATTGATATATTTCTTCTTGCTTCCGAGTCGTCTCGTCAAATCAAGGCAACAAGAGGAAAGTAGAGACCCGAGGACCTTCAAACAACCCTCTAAACTGTGAATTAGTGAGGCCTCGACTTTGAGACCAACCACACCCCCAACAAGGGGCGACTGATCTCCACACAAATCTCTTTTGGAGTCGCCATCCTAGACATGTGTTACACACCACTAGACTAGAGGACATACCAACAAACAAGGTGGGGCACCTACCATTTAGCACAGCCAAGTTTCAATCCGAACTTCCTTCTCCACAACCTTGGATGTTGGGAGCAAGGCTCACTTGCTCCTACACTCCCCCAAGATCATACAGCCAAGCCCCCACATTATCAACCACACCTCAACGAACATCATTTGTGAATGCCTCTACAAATTTAGTCATTAGTGACTCTAATGTGAAGACTATCTATCAATCCCCATACTCATCCTCGACGACTAGTTACGACATTACTTGACATCATCATCACTATTGATCAATATTAACTACCTTCTTCTTTTAACACTCTAGCCTATCCACATCTTTTTATGCACCACTACTTTACTTGACTTCTCATGTATCTGCATTAGTTTTATTAGCTTTAATAGCTACGTCCTTTTGTTAGTTATGAACATAAACCTTCTAATTTTGTCATCTTACAAGGAGTTGTTTTGCACTCCCATAGTTTAAATTTTTGGATGTACTTTTTAGTCCCATTGACCTACTTTTGTGGTCATTTTTTGAAAATTAATAAAATTATCTTATCTTATCCAACAATATTTTTTGATAGGTGTGCCAAGCCGTCCTTTTTGTGTGTGGGGGTATGTATATTCTATTGGTGCATTTTCATGTACGTTTATAAAAATTGCTTCTAGAAACATGCCCCTAGGCCAAGGGCTACAACACATAACATTGGTTTCCATTGGCTTAGGTGCAACGTCTAAGGTGTATCTATTTTGCCAAAATATTATTTACCAAAACATTCAATTAGTTGTGCATCTTGAAATTTGATCGTTAAAGATTTTGGAATGTTTTAAAGATCAAGACTTGATTTTAGAGCACACATCATTCTTCAATGCATGTCCCTTGATCAGATTATCTACAACATTGTTATAGGACTCATCAAAACTCAATGCATTTCAAGGAGTCCACTCAGTGTGTCGGTGTATATGTCCTAGATCAAGTTATCTACAACAATGTTATATTGCTCGTTAAATCTCAATGGGTTTCAATGAGTCCACTCAGTTTGTCAGTTTAGCAACCTCAGTCAAGATTTTTTGGTCAACTCATTGAGTCTGTTAAAAGCTTTATAAATTTGACCACTTAGCATGTTGACTTTAGTCAAACTCAAAATTTGTCATTAAAACTCAAAAAGTGGAGATTTAAATTGAGTTTCTCTTGGCTCACTCTATGAGAATTGGCTACATAACCATGCTACAAAATAGGGTTGCCTATGGCTGCAAAAGCACTCAAGATCTAGAGTCTAGAAGAAAGAATCTAGAACGGAGAGGAAAAACTAGATTACTACAATAGGTATTGCTTTGTCTCATTCATTAAACAAAACTCAATCAATGCAATACATATACAAGGGCATGATTTATGGAGTCAATAAACATCAATGCATGTGCCACTAATCTCTCCATAAAGCAAGGAGAGAAAGCTAAGTAAGCTTAACTTGCTTTGTGTGCATAAAAGCACTTAAGTAAACAGCTAGTATGCACCATATGCACTAACATCCCCCCATAAGTACAACTTAGGTGGATATGTGGAGACAGAGAGATGGGTCCCAATCAGCCTCCTTTTTCCCTATGCGCCCTTCTTATAGAATTCATAAAGAAACCAAGAAATGGATGGATGAGATCGGAAACCAAGAAATGGATGGATGAGATCATCCCATCCCATCTCTAATCAAAGGTTCAGATCATCCAAAAGGAATCTAAACTCAAAACCCTATTAAATATCCTCCATAGGGACATGAGACTCCCTCTCACTCACCTCGAACCCTTGTGGCTGCTCAATGTACACCTCCTCCTCTATAAAGCCATTGAGAAATGTGGTCTTTACATCCATCTGATGTATCCTCCAACTCATCTCAGCTGCTATGGCAATAATACTCCTGATCGAGGTGTATCTCGCAACTAGTGCGAATATCTCATCATAATTGACTCCCTCTATCTGAGAGAATTCTCGCGCCACAAATTGGGCCTTGTGTTTCTCTATGCTGCCATCTGCAGCATACTTGGTTTTGTACAACCACCTAGAAGTCACAACTGACTTCCCCACTAGCCTCGGAACCACCTCCCAAACATCATTACAGATAATGGAGTCATACTCCTCCAGCATAGCCTCTTGCCAAACCTGCTAGTCAACTGCTTGCGCAAATGTCTGTGGCTCTGTACCTGAGATACTCGTCACCATCACCAAATAAGACCCAAGCCTCTCTGGTGCTTTGCTCTCTCTGAACTGTCTCTTGGGCTCTCCTACGTTCTCCTTGGCTTCCTTCAGGGCCACCTGAAACCATTTTGGTTTCCTCTTCCCTGAAATAGTCAAAGGAAAAGTAAGATCTCCCTGTCCAATAGTATCTGCCTCGGGTCTAGACTGAACACTCTGAGATACTAAAGCCTATGCACCCTCTGTCTGAACTCCATGTGACTGTGAACCTGAAGCTGTGCAAGGTGACCCTATCACCCCTAAAACTGGTGTACTAGAAACTTGAGGTTATGCTCCCTCTGAGACATCAATCTGTACCTCTGCATCATCCTCAACACTGACTCTCGACTCGAGAGATCTCTGAAAAGCCCTGCCCTCCTCAAATCTAACATCTATGCTCACCACCACTCTGGAGTGATAGAATGTAAATCCGGTAGGATTTGGAGACCTCCGAGTATCCAACTAGAATCCCATGCTGGGTTGTGGGGTCTAGCATTGTCCTCTCCTCTGAGGGCACATGAGAATAAGTCAAGCAACCAAAAATCCTGATGTGCTCGACATCGGGCCTCCTACCAGTGAAGGCCTCCTCAGGAGTTATCTTCCCCAAAATCCTATGGGGACTCCTGTCCTGCAGGTAAACTGCAACAACACTCGCCTTTGCCCATAGGTATAGAGGCAAACTCTGATCATACAACATAGATCTCACTGCACATGTAATCGCCATGTTCTTCCTCTCGGCAACCCCATTCTTCTGGGGGTTGTAAGGCATGGTCATCTGTCTTTTGATCCTTGCACGGGCACAAAAGTCCACAAACTCACTGGAGTTGTACTCAACTCTGTTATCTAACTGCAAGACCCTGATCCTCTTTCCTATCTAGTTCTCCAAAAGAGCTTTGAACTTTTGGAACCTCTTGAAAACCTGACTCTTGGTCTTCAGAAAATAGATCCAAGTCTTCCTGGAGTGGTCATCAATGAATGTGAGATAGTGCTCACAACCACTCAAAAAAGCTTGAGACATAGGCCCACACACATCTGTGTGTACTAAATCTAGTACCCCAGTTGACCTGATGTCACTGCCAGGAAAAGACGCCTTGGTAAACTTACCAAGCGCACACCCTCTGCACACATCCTGATGCTCTGAACGAAACTGTGGCACACCTGTCACAACCTCTATCAACCCTCCAAGAGCTCCATGATGAAGGTGAGCCATCCTTCGATGCCATAGCTCACATAACTCACTGTTGTTGTCGCTACTCACTGCCAAAGCATGAAGTGGTTGAAAAAGCAATTGGAACAGTTTCCCATCCCTCACTCCAATCACCTGCCCTAAGGTGAGAGAGGACCCCTTCAGGTGTATGAGGACCTCTGTCCCTCTGAAGGACACCTCAAGACCTCTATCCTAGAGGATGGAAACTGATATCAGATTCTTCTTCAACCTAGGGACGTAGAGAACATCCCTGAACGAAATAGGTGGCATGCCCTCTTTTTGAAAGGTAACCATGCCAATCCCAGCAACTCTTACTAAGGTGTCATCACCAAGAGCAATCTACATCTTGACCTCTATATCTCTGAGATCAATAAAATGCTCCCTCACACCAGTCATGTGCTTCGAAGCCCCGTTGTCGATGTACCAGATGTTGGGTGTTGTCTCAACTGAAGTGCAGCAAATCAAGAAGGCACACTCCCTCTTAAACTATGTCTGAAACTCTGCCTCATCTGTTATAGCTGACGTACCACCCTGCTTCTTCTTCCTGTTAAGATACTGTCTAGCATAGTACCCCATCCTCTTACAAGCAAAACACTTCACTTTGCTCATAACTCTCTTCTTCCCAATACTGCTCTCTCCTTATGGCTTGGCCCCAAACTTGGGGGTTGGTCGAGCACCCTTGCCAACCTTCTTCTTGCCCTTTGTCCAAAGAGCAAGATCCTCATCACCCTAAGGTGTCCGCTGCTATCCAAAAGTCTCTAAAGTGAGTCTCGTCTCCTCCTGTACAAAATCATCCCAAAGTCTCTCCCAAGTAGGCATAAGCTCCCGGGCAACAATGCCTCGAACAAATGGGCCCCGTGATTTGGTAAAGTTGTTTAAAGTTGTCCTCACCATAAAGTCTGGTTCCATTATCTCTCCGACAATTGCAATCTCATCTCTGATCTAAGTGAATCTGCCAAGTTAAGAAGTAACCGACTC
>SNQJ01S0011375.1:227008-246719 GCA_010110895.2 Picea sitchensis
TGTGTGCTACTTGGTGTGGTAGTGTACCACTGGATTGTAGTTGTGTACTACTATGGATAGACATAGTTGTGTTCTATTGAATGATATTGTTCCGATTGCCTTGAAGACTATCAACAATGCTGGAAATGATTATCAGCTAGATGGATGATCAATGGATAGAGATTTCCCAGACGGAAAATGGTTCAGGACATCTATTCGGATTAGAAGAATGGCTCTTGTGTCATTCTGTGGAGTGAGTGACTTATCCAACGTCATGTCTAATTACTCAGATGGAGTATGGTTTCAAGAGATGATGCAGCTGATGACACTGATGGTGATGATGGTGCTCAAGATCTAGTCATGAGATAGTATATACAACTATGTTGATGCTACCGGGTGAATGGTATGTTTGTGCTCAAGACCATTACCTGTAATACCTCCCTAGCTAGGAGGGAGTGTAGATATTATGGTAGCTGCGAGAGGTATTTACCTCCACGTGTAAACCTAACGAGAATAGAATATTCCGGGAAACAAGAAGAAACCTTAATGAGTTGGCTAATAAACCTAGAAGACAAGTCGACTCAAGAGGATAATTTGTATTAGGTTATTAGCCTCCAAGAGAAGAAGTCGGCCAGAAGAAATATTATATACTAAGTAAATAGGCACCCAGAATGAAAAGTTGACCCAGGCAGTTAGCCAGAATTAGTATAAATACAGGAGGCCAACTTTCATTCTGGCAGGCATTCTCAGAACTGCAGAGCTCACTTGTGCGCATTGCAGTTAGCCAGTTTGTGCGCAAGTTTGGAGGAGAAGTTGCCGTTGCAGCTGCTGCAACTAGCAGATTACGTTTTGGCTTGGACTATTTCTTGGTTATGGTTTGGACTATCTGATCAACTCTTGTTTGGTGCGCTATCCTTGGAGAAAGGTGCTCTACCCTTTGTTTGGCTATCTAGCCTAGGGTTTGCTTCTGGAGTGATTCTCTGTCAAGGTTAAGGTGCTCGGACGGTGGCTTCGGCCTATGGTTGGGTGACAATAGTGATATTGTCTATGGTAAAACGAGCACATCCATCATATTCTAACAACATGTTGGAATTGAAGATTTTGGGATTCTAAAATTCCATAGGGGGGGAATTTTTCATGCTTTTGGTTGCTTGTGTTTTAAGAATTAAAATGATGTTTTGTGTGGCAGAAATTGCCAAACCATTTGGGTAGTTGCCCAATTTTTTAAATTTGAAGAAAAATTTACTAAAAGGAAGAAGTGGGGGGATTTGGCTTGGTTTTTAGTTGACATTCTTTCACATTTAGTTTTTTTAATCATCTTTTTAAAAATGAAATGCTTCCTTTGACTATGAAGATGGATATGATATGTACATACAAGGCATTTTATACAAAAATGTGTGCCACAAATGCAACCACCGCAACTTAGTAGCTCTTGGAGTCTAGAAAGCAAAGAAGGCTATCTCAAAATACAAAATTGCCTTATATTCTTAATGATCAAGCACATCCAAAACATAAATAATTAAAAACATAGTCCTAAGCCAGCAGGTCCACACATCTAAATGATAACAATCATAAACTAGGCAACTAAGGGGATCATGCCTACATTGGGCGACAAGTTGTTAATAATGACAGACTTCCATGCATCATTAACTTGCTCTAGCTTAAGAGGCTTTTCTACCTCTTATATAGCAATGGCAAGTTGTGGGTACTTATTTCCCTGAGGTGTACTTTCTTGAACATTGATACTGTACGTTATATTGCCCGATTTACATGTTGTTCGCTTATTGCGCTTATGTCGTTCAATGCACTAGGTTTTATGGCGTTAAGGTCAATCACACATAGCTTAAGTCAATCACGCATAACTCAAGTCACTTAATTATGCTTGTAGGGTTTTTGGTGTTACAATGCCTTAAGGGGTTATGGCATGACAAGGCCCTTAAAGGGTACTTCCACAAAGTCTATATTGATGTATTTCCAAAAAGCTTCACCGACCATTTGTGGGTGCTTGACAACATTTTATCTTGATCTTATGGATGAAACCCTACTTAAATACTTATTGGGATTTCTTCCTCTCTTGTTGATTGAGTCCCCAAGGACCCTCTTTATGATCTCTCTAATTACCAAGCAGGTTATGAGTTTTCATACATTAACTTGAAGGTCAAGTAAAAGACTTGAAGGTCTTTCAAAGGTATTTATTCCTTCTTTTCCAAATAAAGAAGAGAACTTCTATTCTAATGAGTTGCCATGATGCATTGAACATGATGATCCAAGGAAGTTTGTGTACTAAGAGGGTGACTTTCTTGGGGATGGACACAAAGAGAGATTGGTTACTGTGCTTGACTTTCTTGAACATAGCTTCATGCCTTCTTTCCTAAATAAGAAGAGTAATTCTATTCCAATGAGTTGCCATGATGCATTGAACTCGACGATCCAAGTAAGTTTGTCTCTTAAGAGGGTGACTTTCCATGGTATGGATAGGATTGCATTGGTTACATAGATTAGATACCCAATCTTGGGTGGATTTAGCAAACTCACATAACCAAAACAAGTGTTCCAAAGTTTCATTTCTCTCACAAATGGGGCATTTCAGTTGGGCCACCCCCAAATGCATGAGTCTTTGGCCTAGAGCCAACCCTCCAAGAATTAGTGACCGAGCAAAGAAGGCATTCTTTGGTGCAACTAAAAGATTCAACACATTTTGGAGCTTGAAGAGGCAAGTTTTCTAGTTTTGATGCGAACCTCCACAACTTATTTAGCCTAGCATCCAAGATAGGCTTTTGACAACCATTTATATTCATTAGTAGGCCTATATTTTTTAAAGGCCTTTATTTTGTTCCATCTCGAGTCTCACCACCAAACTACAGGAAGAAATCAATTCCTTCATAGGCTATAGAATTAGCTTGTATGGGTTAGCCAGGTGGATCTCGACCTTTAAACTCCAGCCATGGCATTCGGTCTTGGGTTTGGGAGTGATATTAGTGAGTGACCTTGCAAATGCATCTTATATAAAGGCGAAGGGTTCAGGGCCAATGATTCCTAGAAGAATAGTTACCACTATGAAGCAACACTAATGACCACTATAGAGAATGCTCATCAAAGGATAAAGCTAACTTGAGTGGGTTCCCTTTCCAGACAGTTTTGTCTTGATAGCCTCCCAAGCTCTCCATAAGGTTTGGCCACAAAGGTGCCTTTCAATTTTACATGGGCTAGAGTAATAGTTAGATTTTGAAAATCAAGGCCTTTCCATGAGTTTTTACCAAGTAGGGCCCCAATGCCAATGCAATTCTAAGCAGAACCTTCCATGCGACCTTTCCTTCAATAGCTTGGATAATTTATTTAGCACAAAGAGCTTGGGATTGGGCGCAAGTCTTGTTTATGCCCATTCCCCCCATTCCCTAGGGATGCAACTATTGATGTTTGTAGCATTGGATAAGTACTTCCACACAGGTCTAAGTGTCTCGATGTGTGGAAGTCGTCCAAAGCCTTCAACCTTAGTAATTTACTTTAATTAAAGTGTTTTTTATAATTAATTGAGTTTAATTTAATGAAATTCTAAAGTTATTAGCATATTAGTGAATTAAATAAATCTTAGCCATTGATCTTAAGTGAGGTGAGATCTAATCTCAACCGTTAATCACTTTGGAGATTAGGGTTATGCTTGATTTGGTCAAAACTCAAGATTATAAAAGCAACCAAGGTGAGAGGAGAAGACACATAAGGAGAACTCATTGAGAGTGTTGAGTCATGGAGGACTGTGATTCAAAGTGATCTCAAAAGGTGAAGGACTTTCATCTTGAGATACAGTCCAAAAGGAGGAAATTGCAGGGATTGCAGCAAGGAGAAGGAAACTAGCAACTAGAAAAATCGAAGGACTGATTTTTTGGACAACAACATGGTTTGCTTTTTTCAGGTCGGCTGTACAAATCAACAAGCCGCACAAGGCCATACAACCATAGAAGCAACAGAGGCCATGCAGTAGACCACGATCGTATTGGGCCATACGACAATCGTGCAACATTTAGAACAACAAGCTAGTGAGGTCGTACAACAAGTGAGCAGAGGGGTTTTCTTCAAGGCTGTTTTTGCTAGGTTTGCAATTTACAAATTTGTAATTTTCTTAGTGGACAGATTTGTTCCCAGGTTGGGAAAGCCGTTGTAAGCATTGACTATCATTTAATGAGAAGCTGATTTGAAGGGAAGAGTATCTATGTAGATATGTGAAATTTGGTTTTCAGTTTTAGCTTATGTAGTTTTATTTCTAGTCAGTATATTTTATTCAGTGAGCTGTAATTTATTTTTCAGCGAGGAATCAATAGGAAATGACTTATCTAGCTGCTGGGAATTGAGTTTTTAACATGGTATCAGAGCTTGCACTCTCAGAGGGAGATCAATTTCAGAAACACAATAGTTTATGACAACAGATCTATTAGATCTGATTTGCATCAGTGGGTGTTTAAAGGACCAAACATAGATCCACAACAGTTTGCAATAGATCTATCAAATGTGTAAGGAGATCTTTGCAGATCTATAAACCAACAATTAAATTCATTGAGTGCTTAACCATAGAGGACTATGACTCAAGAGGATCTCAACAAGGGTGAAGAAGGACTTTCATCCAAAGATCAACTTAAGAGACAGATCTATTGGAGTCAATGACTCATAGAGAGAGCAAAGGACTTTACACAAGGAGATCTTAGGAAGGGTGAAGAAGGACTTTCACCTAGAGATCAGTTTAGTCCAAAGGAGAAGAGAAGCTAGTGGGAAACAACAATAGACATATCTAGTAACAAGAACAAATCTAGGAAATAGACAAAGTTGTACTCATGGAGCAATTAGCTTAGGGTGCATAATACGTGTCAGACTAGTGCAGAAGGTGTGTTCATACATGTCGAACAGATTGTCAGGGGTGCGCACATATGTGTTGTACAAGTCATACAGGGCGCGTACAGATTGTACAGGACGCTGATGCAGGGTTGCACTGTTGAGATTTGTGTACCAAGGGAAGTGGTCCCCTTGTGGTTGTGGGTCTCTAACCACAAGAGGGAAATATTTGACCCATTGTGCCTTATACTTTATGTCTAATTTGACTTTGACATTTTCCTAAGTCAAAAGGGTGAAATTTGTCACTTAAGTGAAAAGTGACTATTAATTCACTTTGTGGATGAATTGAGGGACAAAAAGAGAACTATGGAAACTAAACCCAAAGTGGGTTTTGAGTTGAGATTCTTTTTGGAAGATCTCAACCTAATTTGACTTTGACATTTTCCTAAGTCAAAAGGGTGAAATTTGTCACTTAAGTGAAAAGTGACTATTAATTCACTTTGTGGGTGAATTGAGGGACATAAAGAGAACTATGGAAACTAAACCCAAAGTGGGTTTTGAGTTGAGATTCTTTTTGGAAGATCTCAACCTTTGATTAGAGATGCGATGGGATGATCTCATCCATCCATATTTAGGTTTCCTTATGAATTCTATAAGAAGGGTGCATAGGGCAAAGAGAGGTAAATTCACTCTATTGTTCACTTGGAGAGGAAGATTTGACCTATGGAGATGAGGATGGTAGCAGAGAATGAGGGTTTCAAGGTAGCCTCCTTCCATGGAGGGCTCTAGGAGGCTTTGACTTCCATTGTTTTATTGTGTGGATGCTTGCTTGGAGGAGGGCACACTATAGGAGGAGGGCGCACACCTAGCAGGGAGGACTTGCACTTGTTAGATTGCTTTGAGGAGGGTTTTGTTGGAGAGGTAACACACAAGGCCAGATCAGGTTCTTTTATTCCATGTACTTGTTGTATCTCACATATTTTACATCACATATATAGACTTATATTCCAAACTGGTTTTCCCCGGGGGGGTTTAATCCAGGGTCATGTTGACCAAAAATACTTGTGTTCATTTTCATGTATGCTAGAGTTTAGAACAACATGATTTCAGTTGTAAAGATCTAAGAGTTGTGTTACATATTTTATGGTATGCATGTGCTAACCTATTGGTCACTAAAACTACATGCTAGAGCACCCTAAAAGGCTATGTAACCGTAACAAAATAGAAGTAAAGTTCCTTAACAGTTTGCTGTTATAAAACAACAGCAAAGACTTTTGTGATAGCAGAATTTTAGAGCCAACTTGAGGTCAAAGACAGACCTTGTTGGCAGCCTGTTAGGACCTCAAAAAATCTTCATGGTATTAGAGCCCTTGGTGGCTATAAATCTTGCTGATTTTTGGACAGCATTTCGAGATAGTTCTTGGCAGCTTGTGGGCAGTTTTTTGGACAACTACTTGACAATGATTTGTAGTAGCTTGTTGGCAGAAATTTTGTGGACAGTTGTAGAACAATTTGTGGACATTTACTCAGCCTCTTTTCACACCTACTTGCTAGGAGTGAGGCTGATTTTTCACAACCTCTTTTCACACCTATATTGCTAGCAGTGAGGTTGTAGTTATACTGCCTCTTTTCACACCTGTGTTGACAGGAGTGAGGCAATGTTCTTTTGTAGTTGCAACATCAGAGTGAGTACAGTGGGCAGTCATGTCAGTGTCACAAATGCGAGCAGAGGATAGGCTTGCCGGAGCTAGCAACTGGTCCCCTTGGAAGACCAGGCTTATCTTTGTTCTAGAGGACCTAGAACTATGGGATATAGTTCAGGCTCATGTTGTTACTCCTCTTGCCACTGCTTCCATCTTGGTGGCAAAGTTCAGGAAGAGGAACAACGAGGGAAAGAGAACTATATGTGATTCAGTGAGGGATCACATCATACTCCACTTGACTGGTAAAGACTTTGCATTTGAGATGTGGGCATCCTTGTGTAAGCTTTACCAGAGCTCTAACCATAACCGAAAGATGGTTTTGTTTGAGAGACTTAGGAGCATTCAGAGGCTTAAGGTTGATTTGGTTACTTCTTACCTTGGTAGATTCACTCAGATCAGAGACGAGCTTGCAGCTGTCAGAGAGATAGTGGACCCAGACTTTATGGTGAGGACAGCTTTAAACAACTTTGCCAAACCATGGGGTCCACTTGTTCGAGGCATTATTGCCCGTGAGCTTATGCCTACTTGGATGAGACTTTGGGATGATTTAGTACAGGAGGAGACGAGACTCACCTCAAAGAATTTTGAACAACAACGGACAACTCAGGGTGACGAGGATCTTGCTCTTTCGACAAAGGGCAAGAAGAAGGTCGACACTGGTGCACGACCGGGTCCCAAGTTTGGGGCCAAGCCACAGGGAGAGAGCAGTAGTGTGCAGAAGAGAGATATGAGCAAAGTGAAGTGCTTTGCTTGTAAGAAGATGGGGCACTATGCTGGACAATGTCCTAACAGGAAGAAGAAGTAGGGTGGTTCGGCAGCTACAATAGAGGAGGTAGAGTTTCAGACAGAGTTTGAGAGGGAGTGTGCCTTTCTCATTTGCTGCACTTCAGTTGAGACGACACTCGATATCTGGTACTTAGACAGCGAGGCTTAGAGCCACATGACTGGTGTGAGGGAGCATTTTATTGATCTTAGAGATATAGAGGTCAGGATGCATATTGCTCTTGGTGATGACACCTTAGTTAGAGTTGCTGGGCATGGCATAGTTACCTTTCAGAGAGATGGCTTGCCACCTATTTCGTTCACGGATGTTCTCTACGTCTGTCGATTGAAGTAGAATCTGATCTCACTTTCCACCCTCTAGATAGGGGTCTTGACGTGTCCTTTAGAGGGACAAAGGTTCTCATACACTCTAAGGGGTCGTGTCTCACCTCAGGGTAGGTGATTGGAGTGAGGGATGGGAAACTGTTCAGATTGCTTTTTCAGCCACTTCATGCTTTGGCAGCGAGTAGCGACAACAACAGTCAGTTATGTGAGTTATGGCATCGGAGGATGGCTCACCTTCATCATGGGGCTCTTGGAGGATTGAGAGAGGTTGTGACAGGTGTGCCACAGTTGAGTTCAGAGCATCAGGATGTGTGCAGAGGGTGTGCACTTCGTAAGTTTACCAAGGCTTCTTTTCCCAGCAGTGGCAACATGTTAGCTGGGGTACTGGATTTAGTACACACAGATGTGTGTGGGCCTATGTCTTGGGCGTCCATGAGTGGTTGTGAGTACTATCTCACATTCATTGATGACCACTCCAGGAAGACTTGGATCTATTTCCTGAAGACCAAGAGTCAGGTCTTCAAGAGGTTCCGAGAGTTCAAAGCTCTTGTGGAGTACCAGACAGGAAAGAGGATCAAGGTCTTGCGGTCAGATAACAGAGGTAAGTATTCCTCTAATGAGTTTGTAGACTTCTGTGCTTGTGCAGGGATCAGAAGACAGATTACCGTGCCTTGCAACCCCCAACAAAACGGGGTTGCCGAGAGGAAGAATAGGGCGATTACAGGTGCAACGAGATCTATGCTGCATGATCAGAGTTTTGCTCCATACCTATGGGCAGAGGCAAGTGCTGCTGTAGTTTACCTGCAGAACAAGAGTCCCCACAGGATTTTGGGGAAGATGACTCCTTAGGAGGCCTTCACTGGCAGGAGGCCCGATGTCGAGCACATCAGGATGTTTGGTTGTTGACTTATTCTCATGTCCCCTCAGAGAGGAGGACAAAGCTAGATCCCACAACCCAACAGGGGATTCTAGTTGGATACTCAGAGGTCTCCAAAGCCTACCAGGTTTACATTCTATCACTATGGAGAGTGGTGGTGAGCAGAGATGTTAGATTTGAGGAGGGTAGGGATTTTCAGAGATGTCTGGAGTCGAGAGTCAGTGTTGAGGATGATGCAGAGGCACAGATTAATGTCTTAGAGGGAGGACAACCTTAGGTTTCTGATACACCAGTTTCAGGGGTGACAGGGTCACCTTGCACAACTTCAGGTTCACAGTCACAGGGAGTTCAGGCAGAGGGTGCAGAGGCTTCAAGATCTTAGAGTGTTCAGTCTAGGCCCGAGGCAGATACTCTTGGGCAGGGAGATCTTATTTCTCCTTTGACTACTTCAGGGAAGAGGAAACCAAGATGGTTTTAGGAGACCCTGGAGGAAGCCAAGGAGAACATAGGAGAGCCCAAGAGACAGTTTAGAGAGAGCAAAGCACCAGAGAGGCTTGGGTCCTATTTGGCTATGGTGACGAGTATCTCAGATATAGAGCCACGAACATTTGCGTAGGCAGTTGACTAGCAGGTTTGGTGAGAGGCTATGCTGGAGTAGTATGACTCCATTATGGGCAATGATGTTTGGGAGGTGGTTTCGAGGCCAGTGGGAAAGTCAGTTGTGACTTCCAGGTTGTTGTACAAAACCAAGTATGCTACAGATGGTAGCATAGAGAAACACAAGGCCTCGATTTGTGGCGCGAGGATTCTCTCAGGTAGAGGGAGTCGATTATGATGAGACTTTCGCACCAGTTGCGAGATACACCTCGATTAGGAGTATTATTGCCATAGCGGCGGAGATGAATTGGAGGATACATCAGATGGATGTAAATACCGCAATTCTCAATGGCTTTATAGAGTAGGAGTTGTACATTGAGCAACCATAGGGGTTCGAAGTGAGTGAGAGGGAGTCGCACGTGTGCCTTTTGAGAAAGGCACTATATGGTCTTAAGCAAGCTCCCAGAGCTTGGTATTCACGCATTGATACATACTTGCTTCAATCGGGTTTTGATAAGAGCGATGTTGATCCTATCCTCTATTATATCATTAGAGGTGAGGACACGCTCATTCTCACTTTGTATGTGGATGACTTGTTCATCACAGGTGCAGAGGATTTCATAGTTGAGTGCAAGTTGGGACTTGCATCAAAGTTTGAGATGAGTGACATCGATTTGATGCACTATTTTCTGGGTATGGAGGTATGGCAAGAGGAGGGTCACATCTTCCTTGGACAGGGGAAGTATGCCGTAGATATTTTGAGCAGGTTTCAGTTGGAGGACTGCAGGCCTATGTCTACTCCCATGGTCACCAACTGGAAGAAGCTTAGCGCTTCAGATTCTCAGTTGGTGGATGCTACAGTGTATAGACAATTGATTGGTTCACTGATGTATCTGGTCAACACTCAACCAAATATTTGTTTTGCCATGAACACTCTCAGCCAGCATATGGTAGAGTCGAGGAGTGTTCACTGGATTGGGGCAAAACTTGTGTTGAGGTACATTGCAGGGTCAATTGATTATGGCCTGGATTATATCAGAGGTGATGCAGTCAGTTTGGTTGGCTACACAGACTCAGACTGGGAAGGATGTGCTACTGACAGGAAGGGCACCTCAGGGTGCTGTTTTTGGTTGGGGTCAGGACTTGTTTCCTGGTATAGATGGAAACAAAGGTCAGTTGCTTTGAGTTCCGTCGAGGCAGAGTATATGGCAGCTAGTCAGGCCAGTTGCGAGGCCATTTGGCTTCGTATGATGCTGGTAGGATTATTTGGTCAGTAGTTGCCTCCGACCGTCATTCACTACGATAAACAAAGTTGTATCATACTCTCTGAGAATCCAGTTTTCCATGACCGGTTGAAGCATATATTGAATAGATACCACTTCATTAGAGATTGGGTTTAGAGAGGGGCAATACAGTTACAGTATATACCGACTGACGAACAGATTGCATATATTCTCACCAAGGCCCTGCCAAGGGGCAAACATGTCTACTTCAGAGACAAGATGGGCTTGGTGAGAAACACTTTCCTTGGTAAGAGGTAGTGTTGAGATTTGTGTACCGAGGGAAGTGGTCCCCTTGTGGTTGTGGGTCTCTAACCACAAGAAGGAAATATTTGACTCATTGTGCCTTATACTTTATGTCTAATTTGACTTTGACCTTTTCCTAAGTCAAAAAGGTGAAATTTATCACTTAAGTGAAACGTGACTATTAATTCATTTTGTGGGTGAGAATTGAGGGACATAAAGAGAACTATGGAAACTAAACCCAAAGTGGGTTTTGAGTTGATATTCTTTTTGGTAGATCTCAACCTTTGATTAGAGATGGGATGGGATTTGAGATATGGAGACGAGGGTGGAAGTAGAGGATGAGGGTTTCAAGGGCGCCTCCTTCCATGGAGGGATCTAGGAGGCTTTGGCTTCCATTGTTTTATTGTGTGGATGCTTGCTTGGAGGAGGGCTCACACCTAGCAGGGAGGACTTGCACTTGTCAAATTGCTTTGAGGAGGATTTTGTTGGAGAGGTAACACACAAGGTTAGATTTGTGTGGAGGGGTTTCTTCATTAGAGCTTCAAGCAACAAGGGAGTAAGCTTTCAGTGGGATTGAGCAACAAGGGAGAAGGGCGCACCATGCTTGGGCACATCTGCCTTCTGGAACTTGTACAACATCTTGAGAGGGGTTGCCACTGTATCAGGTTCTTTTGTCCATGTACTTGTTGTATATCACATATATAGACTTATATTCCAAATTGGTTTTCCCCGGGGGGTTTTTATCGAGGGTCATGTTGACCAAAAATACCTGTGTTCATTTTCATGTATGCTAGAGTTTAGAACAACATGATTTTCAGTTGTAAATATCTAAGAGGTGTGTTACATATTTTATGGTATGCATGTGCTAACCTATGAGCACCCTAAAAGTCTATGTAACCGTAACAAAACAGTAGTAAAGTTCCTGAACAGTTTGTTGTTATAAAACAGCAACAAAGACTTTCGTGACAACACAAATTTAGAGCCAACTTGAGGTCAAAGACATACCTTGTTGGCAGCCTGTTAGGACCTCAGAAAATCTTCATGTACGGCAGGGGTGGAGGCACTGGGTTACAGGTGTTGGCTGTATTTTTCTTTTCTCAATAGGTAGAAAATATAACAGAAGCATGAGAGCTATTCGATAGTTTGACATAGAAGGTCTCAGGGATCCATGTGGAGCTTAGTGATGATGCCAAATATATAGTGAAGGGTGAGGGAACTATCTTGTTCCAGCTTGAGTCAGGTGGTTCATTGGAAGCCCGAGATGTGCTATATGTACCGGGATTGAAGAAGAATTTGCTCTCAGTCTGAGTTATGGTGGACAAGGGTCTTGTCATCATGAAAGGGCAAGTACCCATATGTTCTGAGGAAGCTTGCCTTGACACATCAGTGAGCATTAGGGTTAGAGAGGGCAATTTATACCAATGTTGCCTAGAGAGGGAGCGTCATTTTCCAAAAATCCTTTAGAGCAGAGCGTCTGTTATATATATATATATTATCGTGTTTATATTCCAAAAAAACATGCAAAAAGACAAATTAGCTGCAGAATATATGAAAATATGCATATTTGTACATTAATATAGATAGAAATGTCATCCATAGTACATCAATGATTAATCATTCGAGCATCAACCATTTAGATTCTAGCAATTACGAACTTACAAACCAAGATATAAATTTTTAAGCCATATAATAGAAAGTAGACCATTAACTTATGGAATGAAATCAGTGATCCAACAATTGTTAACAATAACATGAGTCATGACCAAATAGTTATGTTTACAAAATAGGCCATCTACACTGAAGTATGAAGATCAAAAGGTCCAAAACAATAAAGTTTAAACCGAGCTAGTTGCTAAGTAGTATGAATCTATCATCTATAGACTATGACATATAAAGTAAATAAAAAGGAGAAACATCAAACAACTATCCCATCTTCCTTCATTGCTGCATGGGCCTCCTCATGGTGGCAGTGGCGGAGCCTAAGAAGGATGAAATTTTGTAGAAGTAGATGTTGACGGTCGTGGCATAAGTGAAGATGAAGCCCCTAGTGCTGTAGCTGGAGTCTTGGACATGGGGACCATGGCAGTGGATGGGGGTGGCATCTCAACATGATCATTGTCATCCAAAAGAACACTCTCCGATTGCTCTAAAAGCAATACTCCATCCTCCAAATTATCTTCCTCTGGGTTTTTGTCCCTATGCTTCAAGTTTTTATCCATCTTTGCCTCCTCATAGTAATGGGACAACAATCGCAAGTTGTAATGAACATAAACCAAGTTCTCTGCCCTACCTACATTCAACATGTTTCTTTTGATGCCATGGATGAAATTGCAAATGCTCCAACACCTCTCTGTAGAAGAAGTGTTCACCACTTGTGAAAGCACTCATGTTGCCAAACATTGCAGCTGTGGGGTAGCACCGCCATGCATGTTCCGCCATTCGAGAGAACTCATATTCCCTCGATCTCTAATTACATGGTTGGTCCAAAAGGCACCATTGTCAAGGATGTGCTCCAAAGCGTGGTGCTCTCGAAATGGCAAAGAGAGTCTGAGAGCACCCCAGAGCGAGCTCCTAGGGGTGCTCCCTGGATGCTCCCACTTAGAGCACACTCCAGAGCTTGGGAGCAGAGGGGGGAGTTGCCGATTCCGTAACACTGATTTATACAGGTTCAAGGGCAAGCATGTTTAGGCTTGGGTACATGACAATGACAACTTGTGTGAGTTATGGCACAGGAGGATGGGACACTTGAACTATAAGGGGTTGTCGATTCCGAGGGATATTTTCACTGGTCTCCTAGTCTTTAGTATTGACCAACAAGGCATATGGAGAGGGTGTGCACTTGGCAAGAATGTCATGGCTTCTTTTCCAAGCACTGAGAGATTCAAGGGGATCTTCGATCTTATATATTTAGATGTGTGTGGACTGAGGTCAGTGACAGAGGACGAGGTGCAGGATGCTTCGAAGGAAGAACAATGTTCAGAGACTTCCACCGTGGGGAGTCAACCTTCAGGTGGGGAGGAGGAGTTAGCCCCTCCCAGTTCTGTCAGGAAACCCAAATGGTTCATACAGACATTGAGGGATGCTCAAGAGCTTGTTGAGGCCTCCTAGGAGCACAGTTAGGGAGAGTAGGCCTCAGAGGAAGTGTCCAAACTTCGTGGCACTAATGAGTAGAATAATTGATTCTGAGTCTTCCACTGTTCAAGAAGCAACAGATTAGTAGGTTTGGTGGGATGCCATGGGGTAGGATGATGTGTGGGACATTATGCCAGGACTGGAGGGACAACCAATTCTAGGTGGCTCTTCGAGAAGTACCTTCCTCACTAAGAGATGGAAGGTTGATGTTTGTAGCATCGGATAGGTACTTCCGCACAGGTCTAAGTGTGAACGCGTGGAAGTAATCCAAAGTCTTCAACCTTAGTAATTTACTTATTAAATGAATTATTAAAGTAAAGTGTTTTTTATAATTAATTGAGTTTAATTTAATGAAATGCTAAAGTTATTAGCATTAGTGAATTAAATGAATCTTAGCTATTGATCTCAAGTGAGGTGAGATCTAATCCCAACCATTAATAACTTTGGAGATTAGGGTTATGCTTGATTCGATTGAAACTCAAGATTATAAAAGCAGCCAAGGTGAGAGGAGAAGACACATAAGGAGAATTCATTGAGAGTGTTGAGTCACCAAGGACTGTGATTCAAAGTGATCTCAACAAGGTGAAGAAGGACTTTCACCTTGATATCTAATCCAAAGGAGGAAACTGCAGGGATTGTAGCAAGGAGAAGGAAACCGACAGCTAGAAAAATCGAGGGATTGATTTTTTGGACAGTAGCAGGTTTGTTTTTTGTAGATGGGCCGTACATGCACAGTAGCAGTAGTAGAGGTTGTACAACTGCCAACTGTACAGCTGCGTGGGCCGTACAAAGGCCGTATATCATGCAAAGCAACAGGCTAGTGAGGCTGTACAACAGTTGAGCAGAGGGGTTTTCTTCAGGGCTGTTTTTGCCAGGTTTGTGCTTTGTAGATTTGTAATTTTCTTAGTGGGCAGATTTGTTCCCAAGTTGGGAAAGCCCTTGTAAGCTTTGACTGTCATTTAATGAGAAGCTGATTTGAAGGGCAACATATCTGTGTGCATGTGTAAATTTGGTTTCCAATTTCAGCTTTCGTTGTTTTATTTCCAGTCAGTATATTTTATTTAGTGAGTTGTAATTTATTTTTCAGCAAGGAAATCTCTAGGAAATAACTTATCTAGGTGCTGGGAATTGAGTTTTTAACAACAACACAGATACCAAGTTATCTTGTGGAAGCCTTTGCCCCATTAGTGTTTGCCCAGAGGAAATTGTGAAGGATTTTCTGTATTCTCTAAAAAGCACTAACCCATGATACCCAACAAGAGAAATAGTTTACATGTGTAGCAACTAGAACTTTGGGACAAATATGGAATTTTGTTACTAACATCATGGGCTTGGTAATCCCTTTATCTATCTCTCTTTTCTCTATTTTGAATGACAACATCCCAAAATCCGAGGTACCACAAAAAATATGGAGAATTTGTTGTTTTTTCCATAGAGGATTGGTCCTCAAAGTTTGTAAGAAAAGAGTCATCAATGAAGTGACCATCGACCGTTTGCCCAACATTGGGTTAGGGTAGAGGGATACATTTGGTAAGGCCTTGGGCCATTCTATTATGCAATGGATAATCCAATTCCTCGACAACCATGACATACAAAGCAAAAACTAGAGGGCATCCTTGGCGGATTGATTGGAAGGGGCCAAGTTCCTCGGATTTTGATTGATTAATGGATAGACAAGTCGAGGCCTCCGCAAACAAAGTTTCAAACTTTTAATAAACCTTAGGAAGGACTTGCCAAACCCAACAATCTTGAGCATGGCCAAAATAAGGGCCATTCAACTCTATCATAGGCCTTCTCAAAATTGATCTTGATGAACATGTCATTGAGGCCAAGGCATTGGGCCCATTCCATTTCTTCTCACGTGACAATGGCATATCTCCCTTTTGTTAGACCGCACAATTTTATGCAAAACATGCTTAATATGTAGAGCTAGAGGTTTGGCTAAGATCTTCTAGGAGATGTTGAGTAGACTGATGGACTTTTAACTAGTGATGAGCTCAAGGTCACTAGGCTTGGGAATAAATATGATTAGTCCTTTGTTGATGTGTTCCACCAATGATTGCTTTTTGATGTCTTCCTTGTATAGCTGCACCAAGTTAGGTCTAACAAAATTCCACGTGGTCTTACGGAAGTCACATGAAAAAGTGTCAATTTCTGGCGACTTGTCACCAACCATTTCCATAAGTTAGCTTAAACAAGGTTAATGATTGATCACACATTTTCACATGTTTGACGACTACGTTGAAATAGGTTTGCATGGCGACCTTTTGTTCATTTGAGAGTCCCTGGGATTGAAACACAAATTCCTTTTCGATATCTTCTTCTTTGGTGATATACCCCTTGGTCGATTTGAGCACCCCAATCCTCTTAGTGACTTATTTAGAGGCCAAGGCTTAGAAGAAAGCCTTTGTAGGCTTATTCCCTGACATAATCCAATGCAGTCTGGCTTGCAACTACCCCCCGAGCTAAATGAACCTTGTTAACTTTTAAAAATTGACAAAGTTTGGCCACATGCGTCTCTAATATTCATCATACAAATTGAAATGAAGCTTCTGGTTCAACTGCTCCAATTCATCCTTTACAGCTTTATGTTGCTTTTGCCTGATGGTTGCAATTTTCCTACTGTAGCCACACAAGAAGGTAGTAGATTGATGGTATCCCTGCTCCAAACATCCCAACCACCTCCTCTTGATTGTGGTAATAGATTCCAAACCCTTTTAATGGAGTTCACACAACTAGGATGCTGTAGATGTGACATATAGGCAAAAACATGTCTTATATATAAACATCTCTTGGCCCGCCATAATATGGAAAATATGATGGGCTGGTGGTCTGGGAGAGTTAGCACGCCTAGCACTTACACAAATTTTCCTTCACTACAATCAAAGATGAAAGTGTTTTTCTCAGAAGGCATGGACTTATCGAGCCTCATCAAAACACTTTCATTTCCTTTATGGAAGTTCAACCACATGAACCACAACTTTCATGACTCATGTCTTCTAGACTTATTGGGATTATACAGTCCAGTTTTTGGTTTGAGGCTATTCCAAAAAACCTTCTCACTCTAAGGGATTTTGACAGGGAGCATGCAGATATTTCTCGAAATTCAAAATTCAATGCATAACAGAAATTTCACTTTCAACCTAGAAGGTTTCTCGGATCTTCTACCTATGAAATTTCAGCCTTAGGGCTGTTGTAAAACAAGGTACAAAACAGCTGTGGAAAGAGTACAATGCTTCACTTTCAAACAGTCCAAACTTCTTGGAAATTCAACGAGAAAAGATACCAAACCAAAGAGATAAGTCTCAGCTTTTTTTGGGCAATTTATCAGCCAATAACCAGATCTGAAAATACTCTTTTACAGCAGTAATAACAATAGTACAACAACAATATGACAGCAGTAAAATCAGCGCCTTATATTCTTCACCTAGATGTAAAATCACTTAACAATTGTCTTTTTACTTATGTCAAATCAGTAAAACCTATATGGCTGTAAATAACAATGCATAAAGAACATATATAGCTGAAAATCAAATCTAGAAATTGCACAAGTTTTGGACAGTTGGAAACTTCCTTAATATGCTCAAGATGAAGTACATGTACATACCATAGCATTCTTTCAAAGCCAGTACAAATCATCCCAGCGCTCCAAACCCTAGCTAGGGCAAATGAACAAAACCCTAGCAACCAAGAAGATCTAATATGCAAGAATCACTCCAACACATCCTCCAAGGCAAGATGTCCTCTCCTTTTTTTTCACAATTCCACCCTAGGCTTTTATCATAGACCCTAATATCCAATCTCCAAGGGATAAACCCTAACCCTAGACCTCCAAGATGCTCCAAGATACTCCAAAATGACCCAAGAAAACCTTAGAGAGAGAGAGAGAGAGAGAGAGAGCACATCAAGACTCTAGAGAGAGAGATCAAGCACATGTCAAGACTTGAGAGAGAGAGAGGCTAGTGCACACTCTTCTCAAGGTCACATCTCATCATAAGAGTGAATACAAGTGAGTGAATAAACATATATGAATGGAAAGATTCTTTCGTTCCTCTATTTATATGAGAGGTAAAGGAAGCCAACAATACAATGTGGACCTTAGCCCTTACAAGCAATCTACATTGAGCACTTGTAGGCCAACACAAGTGAGATGCTACACTCTAAAGTACATATGTCATGCTCCAAGGTCATGTTGTGCACAATAATGGCTCCAAGGTGATGTAGCTACGCAAGGCTAGTCCACATCCCTCCATCACAAGCCTATATGGACTCCGTCGATCCTCCTAAGTAATGTACTCCACTAGGTCAACAACCCCTGCAAGAACACTGTCGAAGTCCCAATCATCCTCGAGCCATTGCCAATCCTTCGAACAAGAATACAAGATGCCATATGCCAACTAGGGCCTCATGCTCTTCTCCATGCTGCATAATGCTCCTCACCCCATGTAGGGTGCTCTTTAAGCAAGTGAATCCTTCATGGGGCCCACATCCACCAAATTGTCAAGAGAAATCCAATGCCAAAGGGACCCAAATCTCATGAAGCTCTTCAAGCATGGTGTAAACACTTTCGGAGTAACCCTAGAAGTTAACAGATCAATCCCTCTTTATCATCTTGGGTTTTGGCCTTGTTAAAGTCACTGCAGTCTAGCCATGTAGTTCCATAAATAATCCTCTCTTTCGCATCATTTGAAGCATGGATATTGGCCATGGCTAAAATCCTACCCATCCAGATTCAACATAATCCACACCGGCGACTATGTTGGGTGAAAAATCCATCACATGACAACAATTTTAAGGTTGGGCAAGATTATTGTTGCAACACCTCCGTTGCTATTTGCATGATTAGACATAAAAACATAAACACAAAATATCCACACTAGGAGTTAAATTTCTAATCCTCCAAACCATGAATTTTCATAAAGGGTCCTTAAGGCCCCCAATGTTCCACGAAGAGCCTCCATTGTAGTTCATTTCTTCTTCATCATTAACAAGCTCGACCAACGTTCTAAATGTGTTCAATGAGACAATGCTTTTGAAATTGGCTTGCACCCAATTGTCCTATGTACGAACTGTAGCTACTTCAAATATTCCTTGGTCTCCAGGGCCATTTGAGGGTTTAACAGAGGAGGTGATGATCATGCCCTTCACCCCTCTAAGAAGAGGAGCTTGGGAGGGGCACACAATCTTCTTCCCAGTGGCTAGGAATGTGGGTTGATTAAAGGCTGAACTAGTTTCAACGATGATTTTGGGTGGTTGGACCTTCAAAGTTGATGTTGCTTTGTTACTTTGGGAGGACTTTCAAACCACTTAAACCCTCCCATCATCATTGTTTGTAGGAGAGGCATTATGGCCCTGGGTTTGAGGATCAAATTTCGTTAAGGTGTTGTAGTATTGAGTTTAGTCATGAGAGGGTAGTCCCAAATTTTATGATCAGGGCTTTGGCATCTGAAACAAGTTTTCAGGAGGTTTATCTACCTCACAGGTTTTTTAAGAACTTTGCCTCTAACCTATATATAAACAAATTCCTTCGGATGTTTTGATAGATTAACTTGGAGACACTCTTTTTTAGGGCCTAGTTTGAAAAAAGAGGCGATTAATAGCAAATAAAACCCTGGATTGATGCTGCGATACGATCTAAGAAGTCTCAAAATTGGATAGGAAGTCTTGAGACTCAACCGACATAGGGAAATAGACTTGGTATATTGTCAACTAAGAAGTCCTCAACCCATAGGGATAAAACAACTAAGGTATTTCGACCAGTGTTGATTAAGTTGGCATTGGCAAAAAGTCGGCGAGGGTCCGGAAAAAATCATTTCGGCAAAAGTCGGCAAAAAATCGGAAAACCACGACAAACATTAAAAAATACAAAATATATTCATTTTTTTCAAAATTTTAAACATATAAAGCAACAACAACATCAGATAAACACATTGGCACATAAATATGGAGAGATCACTGATATATATGTA
>SNQJ01S0011376.1:0-30185 GCA_010110895.2 Picea sitchensis
CAACATTAAAATACAGCATGAAATAAACATCACACCAATGAAAAGTTATATTGAAGATTGGTTCAACAAGGCAATCGAAAAATTAACCAAAGAAGGGAAAGAAACAATTGAGACGGTTCTTGTAACCATCAATGAAGACAATAAAAAGATATCAAAAATCAAGTGAATACATGAGAGACCATCATAGTAAGTTCATGATGATCACATTTTGTTGTCTTTATAAATTTTTCATCCAGCTAATCCGCTTCTTTGACTAGAAAGGTTTAACCGAAATATGATAACTTTTCCCCGTCTTATTTCTAGGTCTTGCTACTCTGCATCACCCACCATTAACCTTCTACAAATTATTTATTGTTCATATTTTCTTTATGGTTCGGGGGAGCCCCAATCCCAGTCCTAAAGAAAAACACATTTAAATTTCAAGTCTTTGTAACAAACTATGTATTTTTTCATAAATTCGAAGAGAACTATTTCAAGATCAGTTTTGACTGTACTTTGTAACTTTGATTTTTGAGTATAAATTATTTGAGATTGATCTATCATTATCTTTATTTGAGCTCCCTATGTTTTACTCTATTAAAGTTCTCTTATGCATACACACCATCTTCTTTTATTTTCTGTGATAAAAAATATTTAGTTTAACTATGATGGATGTAAGGAAAATTTGTTTATCTATTTCAAATGTATGAAGTGTGTGGTTCCTAGTCATTTCTTAGGAACTCTCTTAAAAGAAAAACAAAACATTTTATTTCTTGTTATTTTTTCTTGCAAACTTTATATTTATTTGATTATCATTATGGACTTATGCAAAGTCCCATATTCTAGAAATCTAGAGTCCCAAGAAAATCTTAAAATAAAAGAGTACCATCTCTATAAAAATGCAGGGGCATTTGTATCCCCGTGAGGTTGTCGTTTCAATCCTAACGGATTCAAGCGTCAAAATTTTTGGTGACCATACTGGGGATGATTTATTTTCAATATATTTGAGGAACCATAAATCTCCATGGCTCAATGTTTCAAGAAGAAGATTCAAGAAAATTGTTTCTTATTTCAAGCATGACTCACCTTTTTTGTAATTTCAGAAAGAAACGAGAAGCACCAAAGATTCAAGAGAATGAACTCCCTGGAAACTCCATTGAAAAAATTCAAATTGAAGGTTTTCATTCATGTCATAATGATTCTTTATATTCTTCATAAATCCCATCAATGTATTTGCAAGACTTGACAAAAGGGAGAAATGCTGAAAGAAGGAGGTGATTTCATAATACCCCTTTAAATCTACCAGAAATAGATTTTCAAATGCCCAATATTCCTATTGAAATTTTTTCTACATTCTTTAGGATTCTTTAGAAGATGAAGAGCAACACTTGATTAATTTTAAAGGTACATGTTATGATTTCAACCCCACTAAAGACAATGTTACATGTAGATTATTCCTACAAACTCTACGAGAGGATGCTCTTGAATGGTATAGTTCATTAATGCCTAACTCCATTACTAGCTAGGATGTGTTAGAAGATTCATTTGCAGAAAAGTTCATTCCAAAGGTGAATTCATATGTTTTTGTTGATGTTTTAAATGTTGGTGTCCACCCACCCTCTCCCACATGGACACAAAAATATGAAATGAATGATTTAGAAGAAGAATATCATGAAACTCTGTAAGATTTTTTCGAATCAAATCTTGTTGCTGAGAATGAACGAAAGAATTTTGAAGACCAAGAAAAGGATATGAACATCTCATATACTCCATATGAGGAAGAAATTAAATATTCTCCACCAAATATGCAAGAAGAATTCAGCCAAAATAAAGAAGAATTGGTGGAAGAAAATAATTTTGAGAACAAAGAAGATAGAAATTATATAGAAGAAGAACATTGCCAAGACATCGTCAATGAAACAATAATATTGAATGTGGAAAAATAAGAAAATTTTGGTCTCCTATGTACTCCATATGAAGACATTTTGAACAACAAATTTGAAAATGAAATTGAGGAGCCTCCACCAAATACACAAGAATATTCTAGCCTTGTGATAGATGATGAAACATCACACGAGAACTTGCAGAAAGAATAATTGATGGAAGAAGTGAATCTTGAGAAGAATGATGAACAAGATCACCCTTACAATAAAGAATAATATTTTCAAGATATTTTTGATGAATCAATAACTTTGGAAGTGGTTGTAAATAAATAAAATGATGAATGCATGATTATGCCGAAAACTCATCAGCTAAGAATTGATTTTAATGAATTATGATTCTGGAGCATTGTTGGCCAAACAATGCAATCAAATATTCACCATACCTAGTATAATTTTTCTCCACTATATGTTGAGAGTGCCCCTAACTCACTGGTACAAGTCCAAACATATCTCAGAATTTTGGAGTTCATTCCAAAAATCAGATCAATGCTTGAATGGATCCATTGGAAATATTCCTATACTTAAGGTTCCTCTTTATTTCAAGTAAGTTAGGGTAAGTAGATCATGAATCTACACATTTTATTTCTTCAGTCAAATATTTTTCGCAATAAATAAATTGCTAAGTGGATGTTAAAATTTGAAGATAATTCCATGAAAGAAGAATAATTTCAAGATTGTATTTTGAAGATGACTCCATAGCCCAATGGAGAAGGTAATTAATCTTGATATGTTGATGTTCTCAGTAACCCACAGGGGTTCACTTTCCCGCAGTTGGAGACAATTGTTGAGATCTATTCCTTCTTCCAAATTTTCCTTCCCTTTTCTATTTTCCCAACTTCTTGTTTTCCCTTTCTTTTCCCTCTTTGATACTTTCCCTTATTTCCCTTTTCCCTTCTTCCCTTCTTCTATCCATTTCTAGTTACCATACTTAGTCACATTTCAAAAATTGATGGGTTCGCGGGTAGGTGGATTCACGGGTCTTCATCCCCATCCATTTCCCTATGCCACAATTCCATCTAACTGCTTTCCTATATTATACTTAGCCTGTGCTTTCAACATCGCGGGTTTGCGAGGTCAAAATTTTGTTCTCCAATTTCTCTGATCTCCAATTTTCACCCACAATCTCGTGATCCTCATTTCAACCATCAGAATCATCGTGGGTCTTGAGTACCTAAAAGCATTTTATTTCTCCTACATGCAAGTATCACTAACCGATTTTCTACACTTGACTTATTTTTTATCATCCACAACCGCAGGTTCGCGGGTTCGTAAAAAACCTCATATTAAAAAATACTCTCGTCTGTCCCTGTCATTCTCGTGCTTTTTCCAATATGCATTGAATGTTTTTTAATGATAACAATTAATTGTGAAGGCTTCAAAAAAAATTTCATTAATGGAAAAAGACTCGAGGAGATTATTCATTAAATTGCATTAATTCACCATTTTCCAAAGGATTGTATTATTGTCATCTCTTTGAAAGGATTTATTTCAAGTTATTATCCAGCTGAAAGAATACTCTTGTCAACATATGGAAACATCAGCTAGACAACATTTTTGTGGTGATACTCTAAATATTTTTGGTCGTGAAGACTAGAACTTTCAGTGGTCCAGAGAATATTCATATTACTCCTCTCCTCTTGCACAGAAAGACGTAATATGGGCATCCGAAATTGCTCATACAAGATTTGTTCCTGAGGTATTTTATTGTAAAGAGCTTGTTGCATGGTGCATGGAGAAGCATGTGTCGAGCCAGAGGATTATACAACTCCAAGGTCATTCTCTAGTTTCCCTATCACCACACGTATTTTGCAGTATGTTGAAGCTCCCAGAGCTGAAGCTTACCTTCAAAGGAGAATACTACAGATATTTCTTGAAGAGACATAACAATGGCCTTGACCTCTTTCCTGAATATTTGGAGAATCGTGCGTCTATTCCAGAAGATATAACCAGGATTTAGGTCATCTCTTTTAAAAAACCCTTTCGGTAAATCGCTTGGTTGTTTACTAGGTTGATAGGTCAGGAAATCAGTACTACCATTTCTCGCATGGTTCTTTATATTTTATATTTTACAGTAAAATAACAAGCCATCTTTGACTGGGGAAAATTGATTTCTATCAAAATCTCGTCCCAAGTAACGCACTACAAAAAGGATAAAAAAATATTTATTGCATCATATCTCATATTCTCTATAGTGTATTGTTGTCAATTCCCAAAATTGACCACAAGTAAGAGGGTGAATTGTGAAACAGATCCGGTTACCTTATGGTATCATGCATTATGGAGACATAAGACCCCTTTATATTTTTATGAAGTCTATAATGGTTTTGTTTCAGTCTTCAAGAGGTTGTTGTTGGGAGAGAATACTTCAAGGATATCTGACCAGGCTAACCAATTTCTAGAGAAAAGAGGAACTATAGAACAAATGGAGAATCACAGTGTCATAAGGATATTTTGTTCCAAATAAAATCCTTCTTTTCTCCCTTATCATGTATCTGATAAATTATTCATTACAGAGGTGGAAAGGCAATACAATTTCTAGCTTCATTTTTCCATGAAAAAAGGAAAACATGATTCATCCCCTTTCCATGGAATATTGGAGATTTCATATTGATAAACATAAATAAAATTGGAAAGTTTGTAAATCAATTCAACAATGTAAATCTAAAGTATGTTGAAAAAATAAAGGTGTTTGATCCTAACAAAATATTTGTGGAACATATGTTTTCATTAGGATTCAACAACTCGTTCATTCATATACTATCTTGAATGAAGAAGAAGGTAACAACCAAAGTACCCATGTACACGAGGTTGGTGACCTAGAAACAATACTAAGCACTAATGATTTGTATAAGAAAAAAAGGAAAAGGTCCCAGTGAAAGGAGCGTCCAGTCTCCAGTTATTACTCCCAAACCTACCACATGTCAGAGAAATTATCCAATGGCTCACCCAATTAGGAATATTTCCAACAGTATTTCAAGAAGCAGAGGAGAGAAGAATCACCCTTTGGAAAAATTGAGAGCTCACATAAGCTCCATGTGATAAAAAATAGGAAGAATGTAGTGCAAGATGAAGAAGACAATCTCATAGAAAACGGCATCAATAGATTCTCTCTTGAAGACATGGAGCTCAAGGTATATATTGAAAAAATGTTTCCCACAATTGATCAGCCGAGAAATGTGGCCTAACAAAATTCATCATTAGAGATCGTTGCAAATGAGATATTCAGTGAAGAAGAGTCATTTACTTTCCAAAGTGTTGTTTTTTATAAGGAATCCAAAAAATTGATTGTAGACAGAGGTGATCAGAAAAATAAGAAGATAAAATATCGCTCAGAGGTTGACCTGAAAGGTATGTGGCCATCCCAAATCTCTTAAATTCACAGAGCAACCGGGGATGATCTTTATGATTCTATTGGTGGCATGGAAGCATAAAATACTAAGTTAAAGGAAAGGATCGAAGAATTGGAAGATGCCGTAATGCCACTTCCAATCTTGTCCAATCCTTTGTCAATGGTCAAACCAACTACACCCACTATTAAGTCGAAAGGATCTTCAAGCCTACTCATAGCAGTCAGGAGTTATGTAGAAAAAAATATTAAGAAGAGAATGTCACTAATAACAAAGGTATGGGAGGTTTTGAAAAATATTGTTTGTTTTGGCTCAAGGGAACATGCCTTCCATGAATACATGCAAGTTGATATAAAGAATGAATAAGGTTTTTAAAATGATGTCATATTATGATTTGGAATCAAAGTCTCTAACATGACGGAAATGATAAGAAGAGAGGAGGATCTTCCTTGCCCCAGTCGAATAAAACAACTAAATGTTTGTTGGAAGGAAAATATTAAAAATTTGAATAACATTTTTCAAGCATGCAGTGAAGCCATACTGAAAAGAGAAGAATTGTTTAAGAGACTCACAGAGATAGAACTAGCAAGAGGTACTAACAAGGTATGATGCAGGAGCATCGTCAGCAAGCACACATGGCAGGAAATCTCAACGCTCGGGAATCATTTTGGAATCTCAGACGTTGGGAGTTACCACGAATCTTTCAAGGAGTTGATGAAGAACAGAAGAATATCAAATGCTTGGAGGTGGAATGATCATGAGAAATTACGGAGTCTCACTCCGAGTCTTGAATGTAACTGAACTTAGGTAGCAATTAGGTTTTCATTTTTAGAGTAGACGAGTAGTCGAGGGGAACCCTAAGGACCCTCTGAGATAAATAGAGGTTTTGTATGCCCAAATGAGGCTGTTGCAAGTTAGTAGGAATGTTCTGAGTTTTAAGTTATTGATTTGATATTAGTTGTATCCATTTACTTTTGAATGAATATGACAGAGGAAATTTGATCCAAATGCATAGTATTGTTACTGTTTGCAATTAATTGTTATTGTGTTTTCATAAATGAATGAATCTCGTTATGAATGGATGAAACTGTGAATGTTAGTATAAGTTTCAATTATTTCTCTTTTGTTGAGTCAGTGCAAGGTGTGCACACCAAATGTAAGGAGTGCATTGATGGAATCTGTTTTGATTCTGAAGTTCAGAAGAGATAGCACAAAACTTTCCCTTTGCAAGGAGTGAAAAGCGATTGTTGCAAGGCATGCAAATTCACCCCCAAGAACCAAGTCTTGCGTAAGAATCTGCTACAAGGAGTGCACAGATCCAGAATTCGGCTAAGCGTCGAAGGGACTCCGTAAGATTCAAAGGAGAAGAAGGCAAGAAAGATCAGAAGGGATAACGCCTTGTAGAAACGCAGATGAGGTCTAAGAAACATACTCGTGGGAGGAACAAAGTTCAAAGCCTTTGAATACTATTGGCACAGGGGCAAACCCAGGGTTCAATGCTCAAGAGCGCACCAACAAAACCCTAACTATCAGCCCTTTCGGTAACACCTGCGAAGTAGATGAAGTCTCACCCGAGGTAGAGGCAAGGGTGGTTGCAGAACTTAGGTGTTTGCAACCTTAGTTGGGACATCGATCTGTGATTATATCTTTTACAGGGTACTTAGCATAGATTATTCATCAATATTTATCCCTTATGGTACTTCGCAAAAAGCACAGAGCATCGCAGTGAATATTTAGACTAAATATGATTCGGTACTTAACCACAAAAATATAGATTAGATTCAGGAGATCAAGCACTAAGCATCTATCATATCTAACATTCATTCATATATCATCACAACAAGCACTTAGCCAAGAAGGAGATAAACACATTCAGAGCACAATACACACAATTATCGTGGTTCACCCCCACCCTGGGGTTACGTCCACAAAGTCTTCTTCTTTATATTATCTTGGTCAAGCAGTTACATCACAGAGCTTCAGTGACCCTTACTTCACACAGGAAAGAAGATTTGCACAACTCGCTAGATCCTTCTTCCTTGCACTTCAGCAAAAAACTACAACAACTTGCACTTAGCTTGTCAATCCCCTTACAATCATGCACAGAGAACTCTCAATATACATCTGATCAAACAGATCCAGCTACTAGCACTAAGCCTTTAGCTATACATCACACAGATGTACTACTACTTGCACTAAGAAATCAAATCTACTACTTCTTACATTTCCTAAGTATCTATTTATAGATTACAAAATGGGCCTAAGTGTGGGTAAACCTACAGGCCGACATCCCTTTCCCTTTGAATCAACCCAAAAACCCTAAAAGGTACCCAAAAATAGGTCTTTCTTTCTTCGCATTGCGCTCCATCTTTGGCAAGTTGTCGCAGTCCCAAAATGGTCAATTATGACCAAGTATTCTTCAAAAATTGGTCAAGGGCCAACAGGCCCCCAACACTCACCTGTGACTCGTCCCAATTCACTCAGATGTGATCAATTCTTCCTCGAATGCCTCGATCTTGGATCAATCTTCTTCGACCTGCTGCAGTGCGACAACCTCTTTCTCAGTAAAGTCCTGGATCATTGTGTCATTGAGCAGTCCTTCCAGGCATTGTTCTGCAGTGAGGACAACCTATTCGAGTTCATCTTACTGGATTTCAAGTTCAATGAACAGTTGGCATGCCCTTTCTTGGATTGGCTAAATTCGTTGGGCGACTTCCATCACTTTACTTTGCAGTGTATGTACCTGTTGTTGGGTTGTGTGTTGTTCTGTGAACCTCTTCATTCTTTCAACTGGAGTCAAAGTCTTGATCTGTGCCTGTAGCATGTTTCCATGCTACTTTGCTTCTTGGAGTTGTGCCTCCAATGTCTGCAATTCTGGATTCTTTGTGAGGGTTTCATAATTCTGGGTGCTTCTAGCGCTCAGTTTCTTGCATTCCAAAGAAAAGGTTTTTAATCGACCAACTACGCTTCAAGCAGTGGCCTATCTTAGATCTCTTATTTCCTGAGGGGTCTCAGGCATGATGCGGAGCTCCAGATCCGTGATGCACTGTTGGAGTTGTTGGATTACTTCTTCCAATTGGGTCACCTGTTGTGGGAGACGGTCTTCCATATTTACCTCTATGACTATCACAGAGTGCAGTGCTTTGTGAATCCTTTCCCGAACTTCCAGTTGCTCTACTAGCAACTGTGCCTTTTCCTCATCCCACTTCGCTTTCAGGGAAATATTTTCCCATTCTGCCTCCTTCTGTTGTTCTAGAAGTGATTTTTGTGCTTGCATCAAAGCCTAGGTGGCTTGTGTTATGTCCTCTTGAGCTCATCGAAGGCGAGCTTCGACTTGATCAACGATCTGGTGTAGTTGAGTGGGCTCATCACCTGTTCATGATGGTCCACTTATTAAGGGCACTGTAGACACTGCTTGGTTGGACTGGAGTGCCTACTGCACTTCTTTGAGTTCGCCTTTGATTCGGTTGAAGAGCTCCTCCTTCTTTGCTTCTTTCTTTTCTAGGAGCTTGAGTGAAACATCATTCAGTGCGACAATTAGGAAGTCAAAGTCATCCGGGGTAAGGGTAGTTTTAAGCGTGGTTTTGGTGGCCTTAGATTTCTTTCGGGAGGAGGGCTTTGGTGGTGTCATATTTCTTTTCATGGAGGGATCCTCCTCCTCTCTAGGTGGGGTGACCTCGCCTTTGTTTTGTTCAACTTCTGTACTGCCTAGCTCGTCACCATTGCCTCCCTGCATAGGTGATATCGAAGTAGTCTTCGCGGATGTGCTAGGGATATCTTCGACTTCGTCATCCTTCTTAGTCCTACTTAGCTAAGGTGTATCCATCATAGCTTCATTTCTTTCCTCATCAGACATGTCTGCGGGGTCTGCTACAACAAGGAGGTTTGCCAACCATTCCTTGGTAATCTCCTCCAAGTCATCCTCTGTCAGCTTGTAGTAGGATTGGAGCTGTTGTGTATGCTCATCACTATGCACTGTAATATAGGTGAAGTGGCGATCCACGCTAAATTTCATCAAAGGTATAAACTGATGAAGTACACTTGGGGTGATCCGTAGTGTAGACTGAATTTCATTCTTCAGTTGGTTGAAGTAGGTGTGGAAGACAACATTGGACTGCCACTGCTTTTTCATGTCGCTGGAGTACCACAACATACAGAACTTTGTAGCTAGTGGTTCGAAAGGTTCGATCTTCAGAAAAGTGGCTCCCTCTGGCAGCTCCCAAGCGATGAAAGCGATGAGTATGAGTAACCAACTAAAGTGGAACTCATACCCTTGGTCTTGCGCTCCTCTGTAATCCATCTCTAACTGGTTTACAAGATACTGCACCCAATTCATCTGTAGTCCCTCGGCGCACTTCCTTGCGAGGTCAACTACAAATCCAGTCACCTGTGTTGGTCTGTTCTTACGAACTAATTTGCCCGTGATCAACTGACATGCAAGGAACACTGTGTCGCTCTGGATAGAGGATACCTTGTAGCCTCACGTACCCTTCTCTACATCTCCATAAGTTTCCTTTATCTGTTGTGCTAGTGCTCGGTTTGAGGTCTTTCCTAGGTAAAATTCCTGTGGGTCAGGGCCTTGCATGCTAAGTCCTGTGATCCGATTGATCAGATTCGGATCCACAGTGATGTGGTGATCCAACCATAAGTATCTGTCATGGTAGCAAGACAACAGCAACCTAACGCATGCATTGACTTCCTGGTGTTTGTTGAAATGAGGGATCTTCATTACGTTGAGCAGTGTGGACCGCGTGAGGTTCTGGGTCCAGGACTGCAGGACAATCTTAGGATTTCTTCCTTTGGTCTTGGTTATGTATTTATGCGAAGCTAACATGTTGTAGGTTTTGCAATCTCTAAGGTTAAAATCATTAAATTTCAGTGCTACGAGCTTATCCTGGTCAACACGTATTGCGCGCACCCCTTTCAGAAGATACGCGGTGATCAGGGTGTACTCAAATTCCTTGGGTACAATTTCATGGTTAATCTTGCCGCTCAAAGGTGGGATGTAAACCGACAAAATGCATGGGATCAGCTTGGCATTTGCAATTTCATCTTTGTGCTTTGTTCTTTTATCGGTCGTGGTTCTGGAAGGTCCTGCGTCGCGAGCAGTGGAGGCAGAAGCTTGGACTCCTCCTGTCGAGGATGCTTACACACCTGCAGACATCCTTCTCTCTGACATCACTCTCTTAGCCATTAGGTCAATCAAAAATTCTTCAACTACTTTCTCAACAACACTGAGCTCGTCTGACATACAAGCTTGGGTCCACTAGCTCAAGCATGAAAATGAATGATGAACAATATGGGAACAAGGCAATGATTGTAGAGTGAAGTAATATCAAGTTCTGGGCTCAAATTCTCACTTAGAAAAAAGTATTCTCGATGTGTGGCGCGACGCATTTAGGGAAACTTAGCAATGGTCTACTTGCAACAGATATGGGGGCCTGCATTAAATCTGCTCTATTCATTTTGGTGTTGTCCAACAGTCTAGTGGGAACCCATAATTTCTTTTTTACCCATTCGGGGTGGAAGTCGAATGGGTATATCGGTCCAACGACTATATTTTTGTGCCATGGTGAAGTTCCAGATGTCGTTGTTCTGATATCTCGGTGAAGCTCAATTCTTGTGATTTTTCCTTCTACAAAGTTCCTTCTAGAGTCTTCTGTAACTTTCTGATTTTGGCCCTCTTCTTACTTAGCTTCCTAGCCTTTTTCCCTGTGAGCTTAGTCTCGGTCACCCTCTTTCCATTCTGAATCTTATCTTATCTTGACGTAGTCACTTCGCGCTACCTAGGATATTTCCTCAGATCCAAGGGTAATACTCCTTCATCATATGGATTATATATTTTGGTCTTATGTGGTTCCTCTAACGCTCTTATAGGTTCGACATCCAGGTCCCTGGTGTTTAACAGTGGAGATCTGTTCCCTTGTTCCTCCATCAAGTAGGCAATCCTTCTAGTCATAAATTCCATGAGTTCTTGCTTCTTCTATTCTAGGGCTTCCTTTTCTTCTTTCCTCCGAATCTGGTCTTTTTCAATCTAGATATTTCCTAACAAAACTAGAAATGGGGCACGGTCCTCAATAAATCTAATGAATTCGAACTCCTCCTCTGTCGAGGTTCCATGGGTACTCATAGCTATCTAGGTAAGTCTGCCACATAGGATTACCATTTTTCCTTTAAATAATCCGATGGTTCCTAGTGAAGGGACCAAAGCAAGCCTTCCTAGGGTTTCCCAAGTTCTTTCTGTCATAATATTCATCGGTGTTCCCTCATCCAGGGCACAGTCAATGTTGAAGTCTCCTATTCTTACTTCAATTTTCTCTTCTTCTTTGAAGATCTCTGGAAAACTAAAATCCTTATGATCATCTAGGATTTCTTTTATTTTCAGTAACATGATCTCTGATTCTTTTTGGGGTTCTTCCAAAATTTTAGTCTTTTGATCTCCTTCAAAGTTTGTTTGTTCCATATTCAGTTTTTCAAGTCTAGCAATCATTCTGGGGAAATCCAATACTTCATGGTCCATAGCTTTACAACAAAGACGGGAAGGGGTTTCTCCCAGGGCATTCCTTAGCAAGATGTCCTGGTCTTCTACAACTATAACATAGGGTCAATCCTCTCTTTCTTTTAAATGACCCCCAACTTCTTTTGTACTGCACACTAGGGTCATGGTGGCTAGCCTGCAAACAATTCTTTCTAGGATCCTGCATCCATTGGTTAGTCCAAAAATTCTTTCTATGCATAGGTATAACATATCTATCATTATTCTTATCAAATCTGTCAAATGTTCTTCCATCTAACAATGCCCTAGTTTTCAGTCTAGGAAAAAATCTATCAAGCATACTTAGATTCATGCTTCAGAGAAAAAAAAATTCCACTTATCTTTCTTATATAGAGCACAAAGCTTTCATATCTAAAACTTGAACTATTATTACCTTTATTAGAGAACAGAGCTTATAGATATTACCTCTTTCTGTATATTTGACTTAGAAACTTCCACTTTAACCTTTCTTAGAGCATAGAGCGTTCAGATCTGACTTCTTTTCTTCAGTATCCACCTCTTTTCTTGCAGGTCTGGCCTCTTTCCTTCAGATCTGACCTTTCTTTCTTGGAAAAAATCTTCGTAGGTCAAGTAGAATACTGCGTACTAGGGCAACATATCTACGCATAGAGCTTATTTCGCACAAAGCTTTTTCTTCTTTAGTTCCTAACAATCACAATTCCGGTCCCGACAACAGAACCATTTGTTGGCATAGGGGCAGACCTAGGGTTCAACGCTCAAGAGCGCACCAACAAAACCATAGCTATCGACCTTTTTGGAAACACCTATGAAGCAGATGAAGTCTCACCTGAGGTAGAGGCAGGGGTGGTTGCAGAACTCAGGTGTCTACAACCTTAGTTGGGACACCGATCTGTGATTATATATTTTACAAGGTACTTTGCATAGATCATTCATCAATATTTATCCCTTATGGTACTTTGCAAAAACCATAGAGCATCACAGTGAATATTTAGACTAAATATGATTCGATAATTAGCCACAAAAATATAGATTAGATTCAGCAGATCAAGCACTAAGCACCTATCAGATCTAACATTCATTTATATATCATAAGCACAGAGCAGAACTAGATCTATTTAATCACAACAAACACTTATCCCATAAGGAGATAAACACATTCAGAGCACAATACACACAGCTACCGTGGTTCACCCCCACCCTGGGGCTACATCCACAAAGTATTCTTCTTTATATAATCTTGGTCAAGCGGTTACAGCACAGAGCTTCAGTGACCCTTACTTCGCACAGGACAAAAGATCTACGCATCTCGCTAGATCCTTCTTCCTTGCACTTCAGCACAAAACTACAGCAACTTGCACTTAGCTTGTCAATACCCTTACCATCATGCACATAGCACTTGCAATATACATCCGATCACACAGATCCAACTACTAGCACTAAGCCTTTAGCTATACATCACATAAATGTACTACTACTTGCACTAAGCAATCACATCTACTACTTCTTACATTGCCTAAGTATCTATTTATAGATTACAAAATGGGCCTAAGCATGGGTAAACCCACGGGCCGACATCCCTTCCCCTTTTCATCAACCCAAAAGCCCTAAAAGGTACCCAAAAATAGGTCTTGCTTGCTTCGCGTTGCCCTCCATCTTTGGCAAGTTGTCGCAGTCCCAAAATGGTCAATTATGACCAAGTATTCTTCAAAACTTGGTCAAGGGCCAACAAATACCTATAAATCTTCTAAGTCAGAAGAATTCGTAAAATAAAGAGGAGGAGTGATAGTGATCATCGTACTGGGAATGGTGAAGGATATGGACCGTCGATTTGCGGCGAGTGTAGAGTCAGAAATCGGGAGTCGGGAGCACGTAGGGAACTGTTCCCCCAAGATCGTGAAACGCAAACTTGCAACTTGTGAAGAAGGGATCATAACCATCATATCATGAAGAGAGTGGACCGTTGATCTAGAGCGAGAAGAATTCATGAAGTTGAAAGTTGGAAGGAAGAAGGGGCTGCTCTCCTAAAATCATGAAACGCGAAGTCCCGATTTGTGAGAGAGGATCTGGGTCGTTGGAGCATGAGAAGCCTCAGAACATTGATCTGAGGCAAATGAAGTCGGGAGTTCGGAGATTGGAGCTAGGGAGAGTTGAGTGACTCACAATAGGATACCCAAGGCCACGAGTTGCGAAGCACCTTTTAGTTAGGCATGTGGTCACGGGTAGTGGTCACGTAAAGGAAGATTACCCCTAGTGCTTGTTCGCACAGGTGAAGTTTCAGAAAAGGGTCCTGTGGATTTGTTTTGAGGATCCCAGGAAGGGATCAAAGAGATATTCCATCTCATTTTTGTGAAGATCCGAGAGCGAGAGGTCAGCAGACCCTGCTGAGGTAGGGGCTCTACATCAAGTGGTATCAGAGTGAGAATTTTTCTTGCAGACAGCAGGCAAACGAGAGGAGGCAAAAGAACTCGAGTTGTACTCTGTGTGGGAGAGACAGTCAACACAATTCCACTAAGGAGATGTGTGGAGCCACCTTTAGTCAATAGGGTTGTAGAGAGAGAAATGTGAGAGATCCATGCAAGATTAGAGGAAATGGAAGAAATGCAAAGAAGGGCACCTGATGCTAGAGACATCAGCGATGCAGAGAGTGAAGAAGTAGAAGTCTAAGAAGTTGTAGGAGAGAATGTTGCCAAAGAATATTTTCTAAGAGAAGTTGTCAGATTGGGAGCTAGAGCCAAGATAGAGGTCCCAATGTACGAAGGCAATTTGGATGATGAAGAGATGTTGGATTGGATATGATCCATGGACAAATATTTTGACTATGAAGACGTCGATGAGGATAAAAGGGTGAGAGATGTTGTCACCAGACTCAAGGGACATGCATAACTATGGTGGGATGAATGACAGGCTGAGAGGAGAAGAAAAGGCAAACAAAATATAAAGAACTGGGATAGAATGGTAGCCAAGATAAAGGTTAAATTCATGCCCAAAGATTATCAGATCAATATGTTCAGGAAACTCCAAAACCTGAGATAGAAGGGTATGACAGTTAAAGAATACACAGAGGAGTTCTATAAGCTGAACATCAGAACTAGACAAAGAGAGAAATATGAAGAGAAGGTTTCCAGGTATATAAATGGCCTGAGGTATGAAATCTAGGATGAGATCAACATGATGTCAGTAAATATAGTGGAGGATGCTTATCAGTTTGCGTTGAAGGCAGAGGAGAAGTTGCCCAAAAAACAAAGCCAGCGAGGCAGAGGTAGGAGCCCAACTTCGAACAAAGGTAAGGGAGTTTCCCATGACAAGGAACATAAATCCAAAGACGAGACTGAGAACCCGCACAGTCACTCGAAAAGAGGAGGAAGTTCCCGAGGAAGACAGGGTGGTGGAAGAAGTTCTTCCAGAGGAAGAGGAAGAGGCAGAGAAGGAGAAGTAAGATGCTACACCTGAGAAGTTCTGTCCTAAGAGAAATAAAGAAGGAGAAGGTGAAGCTCACATTTCAGAAGCATAGAGGAGGAATGTTGAAGAAGAAGGAGTAGAGTATGGAACATCCCTGATGTTAAGAAAAATTCTCTTAAAACCAAAGGTAGATGTCGAGAAGCCCGTGTAGAGAAACAACCTATTTAGAACAACTTGCAAAACTAAAGACAGAGTATGCAAGGTGATAATTGACAGTGGGAGCACTGATAACCTAATATCCACAGAGATGGTGGATAAAGTGGAGCTATAGACGAATGCACACCCGAATCCATACAAAGTCTCATGGTTGCAGAAAGGACACGAGGTAATGGTTACTAAACAATGCTTGGTTGAATTTAAGAAAGGAGGATATAGAGATGAAATCCTATGTGATGTAATTCCCATGGATGTATGTCATATTTTGTTGGGAATACCCTGGCAATTTGATAGGAATGTCATTCATGATGGGAGGAAGAATACATTGAACTTGGATAAGAATGGTAGGACACACATGTTGTTTCCAATAGAGGAGAAGAAAGTGAAAGAGGAAGCCAACACAAGCATACTTCTCATGAGAAGGAAGGAATTCCTGAAAGATGCCAAGAAAGGAAAGGAGATGCAGTTTGTTGTGGTGAGAAAACCTAGAGTTGTCCTTACAAGTACTACAATGGATGATTTTCCTAAAGAAGTTCAGGAATTGTTGGATACTTTTGTTGAGATAGTGGTGGATGAGCTGCCTAACTCATTTCCACCCATCAGAAGTATAATCCATCATATTGATTGGATACCAAGAGAAAGTCTGCCAAACAAAGCAACATACAGGTTGACACCTCGAGAGAAAGAGGAGGTAAAGAACCAAGTCCAGGAATTGTTAGAGAAGGGTTTGGTCAAATAAAGATTGAGTCCATGCGGAGTACCAACTATGTTGAGTCCAAAGAAGGATGGAGGATGGAGAATGTGTACATACTCAAGAGACATTAACAAGATCACCATCAGGTATAGATTTCCTTTGCCAAGAATGGATGATTTAATGGACTGTTTAAGTGGAAAATTTTTATTTTCTAAGATAGATTTGAAAAGTGGATATCACCAGATAAGAATGAGAGAAGGTGATGAGTGGAAGACATCCTTTAAGAAAAATGAAGGTTTGTATGAATGGCTTGTTATTCCATTTGGATTAACAAATGCCATGAGCACTTTCATGAGACTGATGAATGAAATACTGAAAGACTTCATTGGAAAGTTTGTGGTTGTATATATGGATGATATATTGATATTTAGGAAGACTAAAGAGGATCATTTGAGACACCTGGCACTAGTAATGAGGAGACTATAGAAGGAGAAGTTGTTTATAAACTTTAAGAAGTCCTCTTTTATGAAGACATAACTCATTTACTTGGGTTTTTTGATCTCTTCAAATGAACTGAAGATGGATCCATAAAAGGTTAGAGGAATCAAAGAATGGTCATCACCAATAAGCATGTTTGAGGTAAGAAGCTTTCATGGATTAGCAATTTTATATAAGAAGTTCATCAGAGATTTCAGTGGAATTTGTGCACCAATGATGGATACAATGAAGAAGAGGCACAAATATTTTAAATGGACAGAGGAGGCCGAGAGGAGCTTCAATATACTGAAGAAGAAAATAACAAAGCGACCAATTCTGTCTTACCAAATGTTGAAAAGATATTTCAAGTGAGATGTGATGCAAGTGGAGTTGCAATTGGAGCAGTTTTGAGCCAGGACAATGTGCCTGTTGCATATTTCAGTGAGAAACTGAATGAGACCAAGAGAAAATACTCCACATATGATAAGGAGTTTGATGCCATAATTCAAGCCTTGAAGAAATGGAGGCATTACCTTGTCCCACAGGAATTTTTCTTATACAATGATAACCAAGCCTTACAATTCATAACCAAATAGGAAAAATTAAATCAGAGGCATGCAAAGTGGATTGAGTTTATGCATAATTTTACTTTTGTCATAAAAAATATTGTTGGGAATGCTAACAAAGTTGTTGATGCATTGAGCTGGAGATGTTTGATTCTACAGGAGTTTCAGGTGAAGACCTTAGGGTTTGAACACCTTAAGGATATGTATTGTGATTATGCAAACTTCAAGGAATCATATGAAGCATGTGAAAATATTGTGTTGAGATACAAGAGCCAGTGGGAAGAGTACATGATTCAAGAGGGGTTGTTGTTCAAAGGAAATCAGTTGTGCATACCGAAATTCTCAATGAGGGAAAACCTTTTGAAGGAAAAGCATAGTGGGGGATTGGATGGACATTTCGACCATGATAAAACATTTGCATAGTTGAACAGTTCATACTATTAGCTAGGTATGAGAGAAAAAGTGATAAAATTTGTGAACAGATGTAGAATCTGCCAACATGCAAAAGGTAAAATATAGAACACTGGATTGTATCAACCATTGCCAATACCAGAGAGGACTCGGGATGCAATAAGCATGGATTTTGTGTTGGGACTGCCAAGAACGCAAAGAGGATTTGATTCCATATTTGTGGTGGTGGATACATTTTCAAATATGGCACACTTTATCCCATGCCAGAAGACCAGTGATGCAACGCATGTTGCAAATATGTTTTTCAAGGAAGTTGTGAGACTTCACGGCCTACCCACAAGCATTGTCTAGGACAGAGTCACAAAATGTGTTGGTCATTTTTGGAGAACACTGTGGAGGAATTTGAGGACATATTTTTCCTTCATCTTAGCTTATCATGCTCATACAGATGGACAGACTCAGATGGTAAACAAAAGTTTGGGAAACTTGTTGAGGAGTCTGGTCACTGAGCATCATAATCAATGGGATCAGATTTTTCCACAAGCAGAATTTCCATACAATGACTTGCCAAACAGAAGCACTGGAAAGATCCCATTCCAGATATTGTATGGAATGCAACCCAGGGGAGTGTCCGAGTTGAGAGAATTGGGACAGAGTGAGATGAGAAGCATTGGAGCAGAAGATTTTGCAACAGAAATGTAGAAGCTCCATAGTCTTATCAGAGACAATTACAGAACTCTAGCAAGATTACAAGCGCAGGGTTGACCAACATCACAAAGAACTTCAATTTGAGGTGGGAGATCAGGTTCTGGCACATCTCAGGAAATAAAGGTTCCCTAGGGGGATATCTAACAAGTTAAAGATGAAGAAGATAGAACCATGTAAGATCTTGAGGAGGTTTGATGCAAATGCCTACAATATTGAGCTGCCAGATGATGTGGGCATATCAACCATATTCAACATTTCAGACTTGTATCCTTATAAGAAATATGACACAGAGGGATAAGAAGATCAATATAAGATTCAGTGGGAGAAACAAATGCCTGTAGCAGAAAAACAACAGATGGAGAAGATCTTTTATCAGAGAATTGGCAAGAAGACCAGGAGGAAGACCTATTTTGAATATCTGGTCAAGTGGAAGGGACACCTAATAGTAGATGCTAGTTGCGAAAATGAAGTTGATATCTAGAAGCATGGAAAGTCGGTACAGGAGATCATGGACAGGAGTCCATGAATTTTTTTGCAGAGGAGTATGATGCATGAGCATCGTCAGCAATCACACGTGGCAGGAAAGTGCAACGCTCGAGAATCATTTCGAAATCTCAAATGCTGGGAGTTACTGTGAGTCTTTCGGGGAGTTGATGAAGCAAAAAATATGATCAAACACTTGGAGGTGGAATGATCATGAGCGATCAGGGAGTTTCACTCCAAGTCTTGATTGTAACTAAAATTAGGTAGCAATTAGGTTTTCATTTTTAGAGTAGACAAGTAGTCGAGGGGAACCCTAAGGACCCTCTGAGATAAATAGAGGTTTTGTACGCCCAAATGAGGCTATTGCGAGTTAGTAGGAACATTATGAGTTTTTAAGTTATTGAATTGATATTATATGTAGCCATTTAATTTTGAATGAATATGACAGAGGAAATTTGATCCAAATGCATAGTATTGTTATTGTTTGCAATTCTCTGTTATTTTGTTTTCATAAATGAATGAATCTCGTTATGAATGGATGAAACTATGAATGTTAGTATAAGTTTCAATTGTTTATCTTCTATTGATTAAGTGCAAGTTGTGCACACTAAACGCAAGGAGTGCGTTGACGAAATATTTTTTGATTTCGAAGCTCAGAAGAGATAGCACAAAACTTTCCCTTTTCAAGGAGTGAAAAGCGGCTGTTGTAAGGCGTGCACAGTCACCTACAAGAACCAATTCTTGCATAAGAATCTCTACAAGGAATGCATAGATCCAAAATTCGGCTAAGCATCGAAGGGACTCCGTAAGAGTCAAAGGAGTAGAAGGTGAGAAATATCAGAAGGGATGATGCCTTCCAGAAGCGTAGACAAGGTCTAAGAAACATACTCATGCGACGAACAAAGGTCGAAGCCTTTGAATACCTAGAAATCTAATAAGTCAGAAGAATTTGTAAACTCCGGAGGAGGAGTGATAGTGACCGTCGTATTGGGCACGGTGAAGGATCTGGACCGTCTATTTGAGGCGATTGTAGAGTCATAAATCGAGATTCAGGAGCACGTAGGGAACTGTTCCCCCAAGATCACGAAATGAAAACTTGTGACTTGCGAAGAAGAGATCAAAACCATCATATCACGAAGAGCATGGATCATTGATCTAGAGCGAGCGGAATTTGTGAAGTCAGAAGTCGGAAGGAAGAATTTGTTGCTCTCCAAAAATCGTGAAATGTGAAGTCCCGATTCGTGAGAGAGGATCTAGGTGGTTGGAGCACAAGAAGCCTCAGATCATTGATTTGAGGCGAATGAAATCGGTAGTTCATAGATTGGAAGTAGGGACAGTCAGGTGACTCACAACAGGATATTTGAGGCCACGATTTGTGAAGAGCCTTTTAGTTAGGCCTGTGGTCATGAGTAGTGGTCATGTGGAGGAAGATTATACCTGGTGCTTGTTTGTGCAGACGGAGTTTCAGAAAAGAGACCTGTGGATTTTTTTTTAGGATCCCAGCAAGGGATAGAAGAGCTATTCCAACCCAGTTTTGTGAAGATCTGAGATCGGGAGGTTAGTAGACCCTGCTGAGGTAGGGGCTCTGCATCAAGGTACAAGACCCTAAATTAATTCTCAACTCAATGTTTCTAAAAAAGAAACAATTTGACGAACAAGCTGAGATATTTAAGGGGTTATCAACTGAAAAATTGTATAGCATGCTTGAATATAATGAAGAAGAAATAAACAATTGGCTAGTGTATTATTCCGTGAAAAACCAAGATATTGAGAAAGCAGTACATAGTATGTATCTTGACTTAAGAGACTTGGAAGGTGAGTTATTCAACATTAAAATACAGCATGAAATAAACGTGGCACCAATGAAAATTTATATTGAAGATTGGTTCAGCAAGGAAATCGACAAATTAACCAAAGAAGGGCAAGAAATAGTTGAGACGGTTCATGTAACCATCAATGAAGAAAATAAAAGGACAACAACAAGAAAGTGAAGACACGAGAGACCATCATAGTAAGTTCGTGTTGATCACATTTTGTTGTCTTTATCAGTTTTTCATCCAATTACTCCACTTCTTTGACTAGAAAGGTTTAACGGAAATTTGATAACTTCTCCATGTCTACTTTCCAAGTCTTGCTACTATGCATCGACCACCATTCTTCTTCTACAAATTACTTCGTGTTCATATTTACTTTATGGTCCACGGGAGCCCCAATACCAGTCCTAAGTGTTATAAATTAAGGGTAGACTAGAAACAAAAATATCTTTTAATTTTATTTACTACAGTAGTTCTAGAATAAACAATATGTAAACAAATTTTGATGTAAACCAATAACAAAAATTATACAATGGATCTGAACATTAAAAACAAAAATTGTACAATGGATCTGAACATTAAAAACAAAAATCAGACCTGAACATTTACCTTAGCAAATACAAAAATAGATTTACCTGATTAGCTTGTTGTTATCCTCATTTTTGTATGCTCAGAAAAATGATATAAGGGTCATGGATCAAAACCCTCGGAGGAAGATCTCATCACGGACTTGTGAACAATTTTTCCAAGGAATTAGGGAAAAATTTAGAAAACAAGTAAGATTGAAGAAAAAGGCACCATTGCCCAACAAAAGGAAACCACTTGGAAAAAACTCAGCAAAATAAAAGTGTTATAATGATCACAGTAGTTAGAGGGTTGTCCAACAAAAATATTAGTTCCAACAATCACAGGTCACCAAAAAGGGCCAGAGGTAGCACTGAAAATACGACAACAACAACAAATAGGTGTACCAACAACAACAGTATCAAGTAGACAGTGGCAGCACAAGGTATAGGTGATCGTACCATAAAAATGATAGTCAAAGGATGGAATAAAATACCCTTAATGGGTTGGAAACAAAAAATAGAAGGAGGGATAAACCCTCGGTGGCAACCCCAAGTAGGTCACACCACTCCTAGAAATCCCCAACACTATACAACAAACCAAGGAGGGAGTTGCACCCTAAACCAACAAAAAGAGAGGGAATCATACCACATACCAGCAGCCAAGGAGGTATACGTACCACTAAATCAGACTGAACAAGAAGGGGCCACACCACACACCAACAAAAGATTCACACCAAGAGAGTCACACCTAAACTGAAACAAAGAGGGGTCAGGACCAAGGTGGTTGCACCCTACAACAAAATAAGAGAGCCCCAACAAAAAATTAAACAAGGAGGGGCCAGGACCAAGGAAGTTGCACCCTACAACAAAAGAAGAGAGTCGTAGTGAAATTTCAGACCAAGAATAGATTTGAGGGAAGAAAAATGAGTGAGTGTAAGAGTGAGGAGGTGAGGTTTCTTTTTATAGTTTAGGTAGGGGATTAGGGTTACTTAATCTAATCCCGTCTTTAAGGTTAAACTAAAACCCAATAATAAAACAAGTTAAAACAATTAATATTTTAATTATAAAAATATTATTTGGAAAGTCAACAAGTCAAGGTGACTAGAAAATACCAACACCACATAAACATTAAGAAGGATGTGGATCAAGAAATGGGATGCAACAAGACAAAGTAAAAGGGGTCTTCTTCAATGCCAAAATGTCCACAAGGGTCTCATGATAACTTATAAGATTTTATCATCCCAGCATAAGAGGAAGGTCACTTATGTGATCATATCCTTCTTCTTAACTGCTCCTAGGTCTCATGGACCATCCCAAGAGAGAAGAAGATCACACATCATCTCATCTTGGTACTTAACCAAGAACTTCCTGGTCCTATACCATGATACCCCAGAACACATTTGGGGGCCCTAGATCACCACTAGGGTCTTATCCACCAAGGCACACAACCAAGGATCAATCCAAGCACTGAGCAAGGATTCCCTGGAACACATCTAGGAGCCCTAGAACACATATAGGGATTTATATCCAACAATTTAAACAACCAAGGATCAATCCAAGCACTGAGAAAGGATTCCCTAGAACACATCTAGGGGCCCTAGAACACATCTAGGGACTTATATCCACCAAGGTACACAACCAAGGATCAATCCAAGAACCGATCAAGGATTCCCTAGAACACATCTAGGGGCCCTAGAACACATCTAGGGACTTATATCATCAAATTTCTTGGTCCCTAACCAAGAACCCCAATAATACACTCGAGGACCTCACTAGGGTCTTTTTACATGGATCTAAATGCTTGGTCCCAGACCAAGAACCCTAGGAGTGTACTGGGGCCCCTAGATCTCAGCTAGGGTCTTTTTCATCCTCCAGGAGAATGTCTCTTGCAGTTGCATTAATTTTAACACTCCCTCTCAACAAGAGAGGCATTCTCAGCAACACCAAGCTTGTCTCTAAATTACACAAACTTTGTCAATGATAGGGGCTTGGTCAAAATATTTGCAGTTTGTTTCACCATTGGAACATACTGAATACTGAGAATGTTCTTTTGCACCATGTCCCGAACATAGTGATATCTCATCTCAATGTGCTTCAATATTTCATGAAACACAGTATTCTAGGAGATCTTTATAGATATCTGTTTATCATGATGAATCATTGTGGGTTCCATCTTAGCACTGAACAAATTTGAGAGTACATTTCTAAGCCATATTTCTTCTTTACTAGCAACGCTTACAACAATGTATTATTCCTCTGCAGTGCTTTGGGCTATGGAGCCCTACTTCCTTTTGGACCAAGAGATCATAGTTGAACCCAAACTAAAACAATATCTAAAAGTTCTCTTCTAATCCACTGTACTGCCCATCCAATCTAAATCTGTATAGCCATGAAGCATTAAACTTCCACTAGAAGTGTATCTAATTCCATGTTCCATTGTAGCCTTTAGGTACCTCAACACATGTCTTTATCGCAACCAAGTGAACACGTCACGACTCAACCATATACAGACTCAATGTATTCATGGAAAATCATATATATGGCCTTGTGTTCATCAAATACATCAATGAACTAGTTATTTGTCTATACATGGTGGCATCCACTATCTCTTAAAGTGACTTAATAATTTCTCCCTAAGGAAGTAGTACCTCCCCCCTCTCTGGGAGTACCTATACATACACTGGAGTTGATGTCATGCATTCTCTTTCTACAACTCATGGACCAACTCACATACTGGGACTACTACACCTAATCCCTCTGAGTCTCATAATATGTCTATCTCCCTGCATGAGAAAACTAGCTCCCTCTGATCCTGCAAGATCCTTTGACTTTGAACTGGTGTTGTATCACTTTCAATATATACTTGGTGTCGGTACCGATTTTAATATGAAAAGTTGAGTGAAACTTATACCAGGTTATGATTTATGTCATGTGACCTCACTATCCACTAACCAAGCCTTTTCTTCAGGAAATTGCAGGACACATCCCGCAAATGACATGTATAACCTTATTGAGCTCTCGTACCAAGGACAATGGATCAATTACATTTTCAGGACTCCCGACTCAAAAAGTATATATGTTGGGTTCTTAAAACAAGGGAGAAATACCCCAACTACCAAGATAACTTGTTGGGCTCCTTAACTAGGAAAACAACCCAACCTAAAAAGACGCAAATGACAACTCGTTAGACTCTTGTATCGGGAATGATGGTCCAACATATTGTTGAGTTCCCAAACCAGGGAAAATGACCTAGATTATATCAATTAAAACAAGTATTTGTTGAGATCACAACTTCCTTGGTCATATAACCAAAATACAATTGAGATTATGATAGTACTCCTTTAAGACACCGGTCCATAAATATGACAGGAAGATAATCACACCTCTTCTTGATGTATTTAGTAGACACATACTTATTTCAAATTCAGTGATCAAATGAAAATGACACATACATGCACTTACCTTGAATTTTCTTGGGTTGAATACACAGCTTGTACTTTGTAGCCTATTATCACCTGTAGCTTCCAAAACCATTTTTTTTGTGTGCATATGTTTGACATGTAATTGTTGTTCAAGTAATTTTGTATCCTCAAGAGACCATACTGTTGTCCTTATTTGAGCATTATGTAACACTTGTTTGTTGTCTATGCTTTAACCCCTTTTGACAGGAGTTCGGTTCTTTGACCACGATTACTTTCCATTCTTCAAAATGATCACTTTGGACCTTTTGAAGGAAAAGGATATCTACATTGTAACCAATAATTTCTCGCAACAAGGTTTGTCAACGATATTTCCATGAGAGAGCCCAAGTAGGAAAAAAGTGTATTTTTCATTAGTGGTGTATGGGTATTTATGGCTATGTAATATAATGGGAGGATATGGCTCCTCTGGTAGTTGTGCCCCTATAAGTTCAATTTGGAATTTACCGAGAATTCCTCTTGGAGTGCCAATAAATTTGATAGAGGAATCTTGAAAAAAACCACAAAGATTCTGCAATAGAAAACCATCTACCTGATTATCTCTCACATCCATAGCACGAGACCTACTTCAGGTAAAGGTATTCATTTCGTTCCATGTTGGTTTAACTTGATTATATTCTTTGAAAGTGTTTCATTAAGTGTTTCATCATAAATGAAAGGGGACAACTCTACTTGATCAATTCTTTCTAGAGGTTCAGAAGACTAGAAAATAACATTGCACTCTCAGGAACACAAATTTAATCAAGAAAGCAATCAACACACCTCCAAATCACTTCTTCATGTAAATAACAACAACCACTACAATCTTCATACTATCTCACTCTATTCAATCTAAGTATTCTGAGCTTGTTGAAGAGATGGGGGCAGACATATTTTTCTCTTCCACAGAATTTGGTTCCTTTGTATTCGAAATATTTTTCTATGAAGTTATTAGGTAATGGAGTTGGTAGACTCAATAACATTATTTATGCACCTCTTGTTCTACTATCAAAATCATGAGGTAAATGTTCCTCTTCACCCAAGTCATGTGCTAAGGTCCATGTTTATTTGCACTATGACAAGGTCCTCTTGTGGAGTAGCTCGAGGTGATTCGTTCTTATACCACACAAATAGATATCATTTCAGGTTCAGGTACAAATTGAGATGTTTGGGCCTTCGACATTTATTCAAACTTGAAAAGTCATCATTCATATTTAAAGTATGGCCTCAAGACAATGCTCAACCTGCCTCAAAATTTGCGTAACAGACCTCTACCTCAAACCTGCATCAAACATACCATCAAAATCCTCTGAAACTCAGTTTCCTTTTTGCAATAGGTCAGGTCTAAATTCAATCTCGTTTTCACCTCAGATCCACCCTTAACCACAAACAATCTTGCCTTAGATATGTACTTGAGTTACCTCATACTTTGAGTGATTTTGTGATTTGAAGTTAGGATAGGTTTGCAATTTTCGTTTTCCTATAGTGGTTGTGGTTAGGGTTGGGGTATATTCTAAGAGGGTTAGGTCTCCTTCTTATTTATGTAGATATGCCTCTGTTATACACCTGTCCAGAATGTCATCCTTAATCTGGTATGGATAACTTCCACAAGGACTGCCCTTCTTCTGCCTCAAGAAGTGGCTTAGACCTGTAATTGGATTTCCCATAAAAGGGTTGGGATTTGTTGTTGTTAATATCCATAAATAGGTCTTGGACCTACTCCTACAATCAACATGGACCTGGTGTTCAATATACTCAAATTTGTATCAGGCATGTGCCTGCCTCAGCCTTAGAACATGTCGAGTTCTAGTGCCTCAGATGAGTAATGATGGTGTCATACTGAAAACAAGATATGATATTAAACAAGCTTACTATTGATCTACAAAAACAAACCTTAGATGTGGATCTACGTTGGCTCAAAATTCTGCCACAATTGATCTCTTTTCACGCCCTAAGCTCTGATACCATGTTAGAAATTAAGGGTAGATTAGAAACAAAAATATCTTTTAATTTTATTTACTACAATAGTTTTAGAAAAAAATATATATAAATAAATTATGATGTAAACCAATAATAGAAATTATACAATGGATCTGAACATTAAAACAAATATTAGATTTGAACATTTACCTTAGAAAAAACAAAAACCAATTTACTTGGTTAGCTTGCTATTATACTAAATTATGTATGCTCAGAAAAAGTCTATAAGAGTCATGGATCAAAAACCTCAAGGGTATATCTCATCATGGACTTGTGAACATTTTTTCGAAGAAGGACTTAGGAAAAATTCAAAAAACAAGTAAGACTGAAGCAAAAGGCACCATTGTCCAATAAAAGGAAACCACTTGGAAAAACCTGCCCAAAATAAAATTGTTATAATGATGATAGTAGTTAGAGGGTTGTCCAATAAAAATATTAGTGTCAGCAAACATAGGTCACCAAAAAGGGGCAGAGGCAGCACTAGAAATAGGACAATAGCAGCAAATAGGTGTACCAACAGCAACAGTAGCAAGTAGACAATGGAAACACAAGGTATAGGTGACCGTACCAACAAAAAGATAGTTAAAGGCTGGAATAAAATACCCTTAGGGGGTTGGCGACAGAAAATAGTAGGATGGATAAACCCTTGGTGGAAACCCCAAGAAGGTCGCACCACTCCCAGAGATATTCAAAACTATACAAGAAACCAAGGAGGGAGTTTCACCCTAAACTAGCAACAAGAGAGGGAGTCATACACATACCAACAACCAAGGAGATATTCATACCACTAAATCAGATTGAACAAGAAGGGGTCGTACCACACACCAAAAAAATCTTCATACCAAGAGAGTCACACCTAAACTGAAACAAATAGGGGCCGGGACTAAGGAGGCCACATCCTACAAAAAAATAAGATAGTTGCAACTAAAAATGAAACAAGGAGTGGCCAAGACTAAGGAGGTCGCACCCTACAACAAAAGAAGAGAGCCGCAACAAAATTTCATACCAAGAATAGATTTGAAGGAAGAATAATGAGTGAGTGTAAGAGTGGGGGGATGAGGTTTTTTTTTATAGTTTAGGTATGGGGTGAGGGTTAATTAAGCTAACCCTATATTTAGGGTTAAATTAAAACCCAATAATAAAACAAGTTAAAATAATTAATATTTTAATCATAAAATATTAATTATAAACTCAACAAGTCAAGGTGACTAGAAAATACCAACACCACATAAACATTAATAAGGATGTGGCTCAAGAAAGGGGATGCAACAAGACAAAGTCAAAGGGGTCTTCTTCAATGGAAAAATTTCCACAAGGGTCTCATGATAACTTATAAGATTTCATCATCCCAACATAAGAGGAAGGCCACTTATGTGATCATGTCCTTCTTCTTAACTGCTCCTAGGTCTCATGGACCATCCAGNAGGATACCCCAGAACACATCTAGGGGCCCTAGATCACCACTAGGGTCTTATCCACTAAGGTACACAACTAAGGATCAATCCAAGCACTGAGCAAGGATTCCTTGGAACAAATCCAGGGTCCCTGGAACACATCTAGGTACTTATATCCACCAAGGTACACAACCAAGTATCAATCCAAGCACCAAGAAAGGATTCCCTGGAACACATCCAAGGGCCCTAGAACACATCTAGGGACTTATATCCACCAAGGTACACAACCAAGGATAAATCCAAGCACCAAGAAAGGATTCCTTGGAACACATCCAGAGGCCCTAAAACACATCTAGGGACTTATATCATCAAACTACTTGTTCCCTGACCAAGAACCCCAACTATACACTAGGGGCCCTCACTAGGGTATTTTTCCATGGATCTAGTTGCTTGGTCCCAGACCAAGAACCTAAGGGTGTACTCGGGGCCCTAGATCTTAGCTAGGGTCTTTGTCATCCTCCCATAGAATGGCTCTTGCAGCTGCATTAATTTTAACACTAAGGACAAACGCATTTAAATTTCAAAGCTTTGTAACAGACTAGATATTTTTTCAAAAATCCCAAGAGAATTATTTCGGGATTAGTTTTGATTGTACTTTGTAACTTTGATTTTTGAGTATAAAGTATTTGAGATTGATCTATCATTTTTTGTATTTGATCTCTCGTTGTTTTACTCTATTAAAGTTCTCTTATGCATGCAGACCATCTTCTTTTATTTTATGTGATCATAAATCTTCAGTTTAACTATGATGGATGTGAAGAAACTTTGTCTATCTCTTTCAAATGTATGAGCTCTATGGTTCCTGTTCATTTCTTAGGAACTCTATGAAAAGAGAAACAAAACATTTTATTTCTTGTTATTTTTCTTGCAATCTTTATATTTCTTTGATTATCACGATGGACTTCTGCAAAGTCCCATATTCTAAAAATCTAGAGTCCCAAGAAAATCTTAAAATAAAAGAGGAGTACCACCTCTATAAAAATGCAGGGGGATTTGTATCCCCATGAGGTTTATGTTTCGGTCCTAACAGATTCAAGCGTCAATAGACACCTATTGTATGAGATATATTTACAAAAATGTAGCCCTAGTATGTTTGGTATTCATCACTATTACATCTTCTTGGTTTGAGTGTTGAGGCATATATTATATTTCTTGGTACATGGTTGAGGTTTTTTGGTTGTGATTTTTTGGTGAAGTTATTGGTGTAGTTTGAGGATACATATCAGTGAGGGTTTGATGTCTATTCCATGTGATGTTTATTACACTTGATCATGATTTTATACACATGTATGGCACATGAATAGAGAGATATATATGCACTTGGTTAAGGGATACATCTGATGATGTATGCATAGGACATAGATACAGATTGGACAGTGACAAGTCACAAGTTGATTTGACAGAGGTAGCAAAGTGTCTAAGTTTCAGAAAGGAGAAAACCCTAGCTTTATGAAGGTGTACACAAGCTTCAATATAGAAAAGACGCGTACATACGTGGGTTGTAGTATAGATAGGTCGCGCACATACGCTAGCTACAACATATACAGGTCACATACCTATTGGTATTTGTTGGTATTGACTGAATTCTGGTACAGATTGATTACAGGATATTGGTACAACTTGGTTACAAGTTGTTGGCACAGATTGGTATAGGTTTACAGTGGTATATCTCATAGTTACAGTGTGGCATTGGTTTCATCATTTTGATAGTTATATTTCAGGGTGGTTGGATGGGGAAAGGATAGGTGGTTGTAGCCACCTTCCTGTTGTAGCCGAAGAACATAGGGGGTTGTAGCCTCCTTTTGGTTATATCCATAGAATTTGGGAGTTGGAGCTTCCCTTGGGTTGTAGCTTGAAAATATAGGGTGTTGGAGCCTCCTTCCAGTTGCAGTAGGAGAACAAAGGAAGTTGGTGCTTCCAATGAATGTAATTCTTAAAGACATATAAGAAAAATCATTATTTGATTTTCTCCCACATTGGGTTTCCACGTAAAAATATCGGTGTATTGTGTATGGGTATTATTTTTTTTTTTGTTTGTTAATTTGTCCGAACCTTTTTGGCAGTGGGATTAACCTTTGGCTTGAGAAACTGCGACTCAGGGGCATCTAAGCTGTCAAAGTCACCCGGGGATCGCACCTGGCCTGAGCCACACCAACCCTTAACATGGTTGGAT
>SNQJ01S0011376.1:40908-85235 GCA_010110895.2 Picea sitchensis
AGTTAAGATTGCCTAGCCTAGTCATCATGCATGATTTTAGGATCTAGAGAAAATCTCTCTATGAGGTGGAATCACCCATTGTACTATAAATATGTAACATTGGAGTGAATACATTAAAAAGGGTTGGCTAGTGAGCCTTTTCCACCATGTTATATTTCTTGCCTATATTTTATCAATTTGTTCAGGAAGTTGCAGAACCCGAGACAGAAAGGAATGATTGTGAAAGAATACACGAAGGAGTTCTACAAACTGAACATCAGGGCTAGATAGAGAGAAAAAGATGATAAAAAATTTGCTAGGTATATAAATGGCCTGAGATATGAAATCCAGGATGAAATCAACATGATAAGAGTAAGTACAGTGGAAGATTCTTATCAGATTGTGTTGAAGGCAAAGGAGAATTTGGCCAGAAAACAAAGCCAGCGAAGTAGAGGAAGAAGTTTAAACATGTTAGGTAGCTAGAGAGGTAGTGGGAGGGCCCAGAGGGCCCATAGTGATAATAGTGGAGGCCATTCAATGTAATGTGGACTAGGTCCACTATATTATTACTTAAGGCCCACTATAGTAGTTAGATATAATAAATGTAAGAGGACTGAAGAACCTTCTAAGAAGTCCTCTTACATTTATTATATCCAAGTACCCATTTATTATATCTAACTACCATAGTGGGCCTTATTTAATAATATAGTGGACCTAGTCCACCTTACATTGAATGGCCTCCACTATGATCATTATGGGCCCTCCCACTACCTCTCTAGCTACCTAACAAAACAAAGGCAAGGGAGTTTCCCATGAAAAAGCACAAAAGCCCAAGGTTGGGAATGAAAAACCACATAGTCACTCGGAAAGAGGAGGAAGTTCACGAGGGAGACAGTATGGTGGTAGAAAATATTTTCCTCGAGGAAGAGGAAGAGGCAAAGGAGAAGAAGTGAAGTTCTATGCCCTTGGAAAGATAAGACACGTGTCTTGGGAATGCCTTGAGAGAAATAAATAAGGAGGAGTTGAAGCTCACATTTCGGAAGAATAGAAGCGGAATGTTGAAGTAGAAGGTGTAGAATATGGGAGATCTCTGATGATGAAGAAGGTTCTCTTGAAGCCAGAGCCAAAAGTTGAAAAAATAGTGTAGAGGAACAATTTGTTCAGAACTGCTTGCATGACTAAAGATAGAGTATGAAAGGTGATAATTGACAGTGGGAGAAACTGATAACTTAGTATCCACAGAGATGGTGGATAAATTGTAGCTAGAGACAACTACAGATCTGACTCCATATAAAGTCTCATGGTTGCAGAAAGGTCACCAGGTAACAGTAACTAAACAATGTCTAGTTGAATTTAAAATAGGAGGATATAGAGATGATATTTTGTGTGATGTAATTCCCATGGATGTATACCACATTTTGTTGGGGAGACCATGGAAGTTTGACAGGAATGTCATTCATGATGGGAGAAAAAATAATTATACCTTGGAGAATAATGGTAGGACACACATGCTACTGTCAATAGAAGAAAATAAAGTGAAGGGAGAAGCCATCACAAGTATACTTCCCATGAGTGGGAAGGAACTCTTGAGTGAAGTCAAGAAGGAACAGGAGATGTAGTTTGTTGTGGTGAGGAAACCCAAAGTCATCCTTACAAGTAATTATATGGATGATATGCCTGAAGAAATTCAGGAGCTGTTAGAGACTTTTGTTGACATAGTAGTGGATGAGTTGCCAAGCTCATTGCCACCCATCAAGAGAATCAGTCATCACATTGATCTAATACCAGGAGAGATTCTTCCCAACAAAGAAGCATACAGATTGACACCTCAAGAGAATCAGGAGGTAAAGAGAGAAGTCTAGGATTTGTTGGACAAAGGTTTGGTCAGAGAAAGCTTGAGTCCATGTGCAGTACCAACTGTGTTAAGTACGAAGAAGGATGGAGGATGGAGAATGTGTACAGAATCAAGAGCCATAAACAAGATCACCATCAGGTACATATTTCCTTTACCTAGGATGGATGACTTGATGGATTGTTTGAGTGGAGAAAAATAATTTTCAAAGATAGATCTGAAGAGTGGATATCACCAGATAAGAATGATAGAAGGTGATGAGTGGAAAACAACCTTCAAAACAAACGAAGGGCTGTATGAATGGCTTGTTATGCCATTTGGATTAACAAATTCCCCAAATAATTTTATGAGGCTGATAAATGAGGTATTAAAAGATTTTTATTGGTAAGTTTGTGATTGTATATCTGGATGATATACTAGTCTTCAGTAAAACTGAAGAAGAGCATTTGAGACATTTAACATTAGTGATGAGGAGATTATAGTGAGAGAAGTTGTTGATAAATTTAAAGAAATCCTCTTTTATGAATACAAAACTCATTTACGTGGGTTTTGTGATCTCTTCAAATGAATTGAAGATGGATACAGAGAAGGTGAGAGAAATCAGAGAATGGCCATCACCAAGAAGCATATTCAAGGTGAGAAGATTCCATGGATTAGCAAGTTTTTATCAGAAGTTCATTGTAAATATCAGTGGAATTTGTACACCAATGATGGATATGGTGAGGAAGAGACACAAGTCTTTCAAGTGGACAGAAGAAGTTGAGAAAAAATTATGGATATTAAAGGAGAAGATAACAGAACAATTGATTCTAGTCTTGCCATATTTCAGGAAGACATTTCAAGTGAGATGTGATGCTAGTGGAGTTGTAATTGGAGAGGTATTGCCAAGATAATAGGAATGTTGCATATTTTAGTGAGAAGTTGAATGACACTAAGAGAAAGTACTCAACATATGATAAGGAATTTTATGCAATAATTCAAGCCTTGAAGAAATGGAGGCACTACCTTGTTCCAAAAGAGTTTGTTTTGTATAGCGACAATCGGGCTTTACAATTCATAACTAGATAGGAGAAGTTAAATCAAAGACATGCTAAGTGGATATAGTTTATGCAAAATTTCGCTTTTGTCATCAAACATATTTTTGGTAATGCTAACAAAGTTGTTGATGCATTGAGTAGGAGATGCTTAATTCTGCAGGAATTTCAAGTGAGAACCTTAGGGTTTGAACACCTTAAGGAGATGTATTGTGATGATCCATATTTTAAAGAGGCATATGAAGCATGTGAAAATCATGTGCTTAGAGACAGAAGCCAATGGAAAAAGTATATAATTCAAGATGGATTGTTGTTTAAAGGTTGTCAGTTGTGCATGCCAAAATGCTTAATGAGGGAAAATCTGCTAAAGGAAAAACGTAGTGGAGGTATAGCAAGACATTTTGGCCATGACAAGACATTTGCATAGTTGAGAAGTTCATACTATTGGCCAAGTATGAGGGAAGAAGTGAATCAATTTTTAAACAAATGTAAGTTTTGCTAGTATGAAAAAGGAAAGAAACATAACACTGGATTGTATCAACCATTGCCTATTCCAGAAAGGCCTTGGGATGCAATAAGAATGGATTTCGTGTTGGGATTTCCAAGGACACAAAAAGGAAGCGATTCCATATTTGTGGTAGTTTATAGATTTTCAAAGATGACACACTTTATCCCATTCCAGAAAACTAATGATGCAACACACATTGCAAATTTGTTTTTCAAGGAAGTTGTGAGACTTCATGGGTTGCCTAAGAGTATTGTCTTAGATAGGGACACTAAATTTGTTGGTCATTTTCTGGAGAAAATTGTGGAAGAAGTTGGGGACATAATTGTCTTTTAGTTCAACATATCATCCTCAAACGGATGGACAAAGTGAAGTGGTAAATAGAAGTTTAGGGAATTTGCTGAGGAGTCTGGTCACTGAACATCATAGCTAGTGAGATCAAATTTTGTCACAAGTAGAGTTTGCATATAATGACTCACCAAACAGAAGTACAGAAAAGATCCCATTTCAGATAGTATATGGGATGAATCCAAAAGGAGTATCATAGTTAAGAGATCTAGAGCAGAATGAATGCAGAAGCACTAGAGAAAAAGACTTCGTTGTAGAAATGCAGAAGCTTCATAATCAGATCAAAGAGTAGTTGCAGAAAAGTAGCAGAGAATACAAATGCAAAGTTGATAAACATAGGAGAAAAATTCAATTTGAAGTGGGAGATCAATTTCTAGCACATCTCGGAAGGAAAGGTTCCTAAGGGGAGCATATAACAAACTAAAGTTGAACAAGATAGGACCGTGCAATATCCTAAGAAAATTTGATGAAAATGATTATGAGATCGAGATACCAGAAGATGTGGTTATCTCTCCCATATTCAACGTTTCAGACCTGCATCCTTACAGGGAAGATAACACTAGAGAGTTTGAAGATCAAAAAGAGATCCATGTTGGATCATGTTGTCATTGATGCCAATGGTTTGATTGATTGATGTCAAGTGATTGATTAATGTCAAAGGATTGATTGATTGATGATTTATGTAATATAATATGTATTTTCAAAGGATTGATTGATTGATGATTTATGTAATATAATATGTATTTTCCTTGATTTAGAATGCATGATGAAGATGGATCAATGAGTTGTCATTGATACATGATGAAGAGGGATCAATGAGTTGTCATTGGATACATGATGAAGATGGATCGGATGTGGTTCCATTTGGTATATGATGCATTGTTGGAAAAATACAGATGAGTCATTATTGTCTTGATCATGATTGATAAGGTGCACAAATTGGATGAACTCCATGGTCCCCTTATGGTGAAAGCCCCATGGAAGACGCTTTATGCATTGAGTTATCCTAGAAGAAATGGTTGAGGACCCATGCTCTCATTATTGTCTTATCATGATTGATAAGGTGTACAAATGGATGAACTCCAAAGTGGTCTCTTATGGTGAAAGCCCCTCACGCGAAGACGCTTTACTTGATTGAGTTATCCTAGAAGAATGGTTGAGGACCCATGCTTGTATGAGGAATAATCTAGATGAAGATCAAGGAAATTGTTGGTGGTGGCCATCCTAGATGGATAGTTCTGTCATGCCATTTCGTGGTATGTGGAATGTCACATAACTCCTCCCTCGGCTTGAGAGTTATGGCCTTGGTGAAGAAGGACCTCACATGAAGGCTTGAAGCCCCAAAGTCAAAGAAGTCAAAGGACCTAGAAATGGGTTAATATTATGTATTCAAGGTGGATTATTTAAATAATTAAGAGAAGGGACAAAATCAAGAAATGATAAAGTAAGGTGGACAAAATCAATAAGGAATATTTATGGAGTGTTAACCCTAAAAATAAGGGAAATAGGTTATGAACAGAAATGGGTTAACATTATTTAAATGATAAATAAAGGAATTCAAGGTGATTATTTAAATAACTAAGAGAAGTGACAAAATCAAGAAATGATAAAGTATGACAAAATCAAGAAGGAATATTTAAATGTTAAAGTATTGAAAACTTTCTATTTGCAGGAAAGTGGTTAACCCTAAATAAGGAAAATAGGCTATGGGACTCCAAAGATGGGTTAAGTGACCTAAAGGATGAAATTATAAATAAGATAGCAATGTCCTCAGATCATCCTTTTGTGGATCAATGGAGAGCTTTCGTGGGGAAATATATCTTTGTGAGTATTGATGGAGAGCTTCTGTGAGAGCTTCTTGAGAATCTTTGGTGGAACACTTGGAGGATATTGAAGATCTATAGGTGAATGAGGTAAATAAAGGATATCTACTAAATAATCGAGTGAAGGTGAAGAAAATAAGTCTAAAATGCAAGGAAGGATAAAACATTTCGATGGTGTTTTCGAAGGTATGTTAATTACAGGTAAAGTCATTCTGCACCATTTTGCTATAATCCTTGTTTTGGAGAGTAATAATTAGATCCTGAAATTTCTATGCGTGCGAGACAACATATCCAAGTATCCTGGTTAAAAATTAATCTTGTGTGTCATTGTATTTTGAGTTATGACTCTCTGGAAAATAGGGTTTCAGGGTCACCCTCAACTAGTCAAAATCAAGTGTTTCGGGTAAAAAACCATAACTTATTCATAACAGATCCAAACTTAGTGGAGACTAATTGTGTTGGTTATATTACACCGATATTCTCTATAACATTTTCATATGTATTCATCAAATATTTTAGGGGAACGCTTCTAATAAGTTCAAGCCTCTAGAATAAGCCAAAATTCGCAAGGCGTATGCCATTTTTGCCATAAATCCTTTTCTAAGAGGTTCCAAGTAGTGCCACTTGGAGGAATTCAGATAAAACACACTAAATAACATTGTGCATTAGTTTTACATCTTTATTCATTACAGTACAAATTAATGATTATTTCAAGTTAGGTTGTTGACTAATCCAAAGCTAGTCATGGTTGAGACATGCTTGATGAGCTGGCACACACATGAGGTGTATAGTTGATGATGTTGGCACATATCAGATGATGAGTCATTGCTGATGAGTAGTCGACATGATTGGTACATACACGGTACATGGTTGGATGCACCATTATGGTACAGTTGATTATTAAAAGTTGTTTGGCACAGTTGGTGCATGGTTGATGCTTTCGTTTATGGTACAGCCTTGATATCCGCTGAGGATTGTTGTCTCATATTAGCTGGTACGAATGCAAGTTGAGTCTTGAATATGGAGATGGCTCTCTTGTAGAGTTGTAATTTATTCAAGCCTACGATAAACCCAAGGATTGTAGTCCCAGAATAAAAAGAAAAATTGTACATACATCTTGGTGTTATTTGTGTTCATTGTGGTGATGACTTGCTTGATGATATATTGTTGATATATGTTGTTGATATGTTCTCACATCTAACTAGTTATAAATGGAAACAACGGGTACTGAATAAAATGTTGAATGTTAATTGATGAGTTTTGTGCAAGAGGTGAAAGTTTTGGAAAGAGCCCCACACTCATTCACCCCTCTAAGTGTGGTAGTGTCCAACAATTGGTATCGAGCTGGCCTTCACTTACAAGCCTTAACAAGTTTGAAGGATATCCATAGACACAAAAATGGATGATGAAGTTCCAATCCTTTGATGAGGAAAAACTATTCTACTTGGAGAATAGAGATGAGAGGTATTTGAAGACAATGGAGAAGGCTTGGAAGGAAAATATCGCAAGGATATGTTCCGCTGGAAGAACAAGTCAAAGCCAAAATTTCAAAGGAAGGAAAGAAGAACATTTACTGGCTCAAGACAATTTTAGTGGACTCTCAAGCCCTATCAAAGAGAGCATAACAATGCACTTCCGCCAAGGATCTATGGCTAAAGATAGGCGAGACATATCAAAGAAAGGAAGAGAAAGAAGAAATTGAAGACCACTCCATCAAGATCATCAAAGGTAAAGAATCATCAAAACTCTTTGAATGCATATTTCTAAATGTGGATTTTGAAAACATTTCAAGTGAAGATAAAGAATCAAGTGGGATAATAGCGTAAAGGAACATCATGAAGATATTTCAAACAAGGTAAAGAACACTCTAAAAGTCCTTGAATGCAATGATGATGATGATGAATTTTTCTACAAGAAGAAGAAGATGATATAGTTTGTGTAAAGTTTGATGGTATTTATCCCATGAAAAGAATAGAAGGAAATCTATTAAACTTCAAAAGGAAATTGAAGGGTTTATACATGTATAGGAGGACTACTTTTATACACACGATAGCTATCTTCTGGATAACACTAAGAAGTTTCTTAGGAGGAGTCAAAGGCACATCTCTAGTTAAAGGAATGCTCAAAGAACAAGAAGAGAGTTCTAAATTAGAAGAAAAGGAAGAGATCACAAGACTAAAGAAGAATGGAAAAGAAGACATGAATATAGATGATGAGATTAGTAAAGTTTTGAAACCATTGTCCATCTCAAGACACAAATTGAAGAAGCCAAAGAATAGAGGAACCATCAAGATTATAAAATAAATGAAAAAGGAAGAGTCATATTGTGTTAGAAGCTAAAATTGCTGACCTTAGAAAGAAGGTAGAAAAGCCAAACAAATTCCTGACTAGCTCAATAATCTTGGATGAGATCTGGAAAGTCAAAGACTGAATCATGTGATAAATCAGGTCTTGGATACAAAGGAAGATACACATGCTAAAGCAAGCACCCCAGCATGCACATGAGGTAAATCTATCAAAGAAGGAAGACAATGTTGCAAAGCAACCATCTACATGCCAAGGAAAAGAAAAATTTCAAAAGAATAAAGCAAGGAAGATATCAAGAAGATATCTTGGGACACCAAAGCAACATGAGCATTTTTCATGGGAATTGTTATTCAGTGTAATGGATATGGTCACAAAGCTTTTGGTCGTAGATCTTATGAAATAAGATATAATGGAAGACTTAACACCACAAGGTGTTGAGATGATCAAATAAGACATATTTATGTTCACTATAACTCTATGAGATGCCATACCGAGGGATTTGGCCACAAATCCTAGGAGTGTTGGAAAACAAGAAGAAATTCCATGATGAGGACTTCATAGCATGCATTAGAAGAAGGAATGAAGTAAGAAAGGGAGAGATCTTTGAAAATATGGATACCGAGCTCCAAGTTCAAGAGAAGGGTCATCTATGCATGGGTGAAGAAGATAGAGCAGTCATATCAGAATGAAAGATTAAATGGAGGTTCAAATGTGCCATTTACTAAGGCACACACAAGTAATAGTGGTGACAACACAGTCCACTGCCTCATCTTGAATAGGTCAAGCATGCATCTGGCCAGGGCAGTTAAGTCATCGGTTCATTGGGTAAAGCCCGGGGAAAAGGCAACGGCATGGCTTGGAGTTTTGATGATGGTATAACTTGTCATGTGGTCCGACATTGTTTTTTGTAGGTTTTGACACTATTTGTTGAAGTTTTAGGTGTTCATCTATTGGATTAGGTAAAATAAAATATTGATTGCATGACAATTAACTCATGAGCATGGTTTGATGTTGATCTCTTGGAGTACATGGATGGTACATTTTGAAGTTTCATTAATATATCTTAAGATGATGAGCCATTGGAAGCATATGGTATTGTTGGATATCATGGCGTATGCATTTTCTCATGTGGATGGGCTAACATTGAGACATGTAGGATTGATAGTCAGTCATTTTGTACATCATTGGAGTCTTATCTTATTGACGATGGTTGATATACTTGTTTGGTGCAAGTAATGATGGCAGATGGTACACCATGGATGATATCTGTTTATATATTGATAGATGCACATTGTTTTGGCATACAGGATGCACATGTTTCGTATTATTGGTAGATGCACATGTTCGGCATATTGGTAGATGCACATTTCTATGGATGATAATCTTTACATCTTTGATGTACATGGCCGATGTACATGGGTGTTGTGCATGGTGGGCACATTTTGGTACATGATGTACTGGTGGATATATTGTTTATGATTTTCTATTTCATTGATGACATATCTTTTGTTTCAGCGATGTATGGTATGACACATGTTTAATGCATGAATAGGTCCAAGGATCGGCCATATGGTATATTGTTCATATTGTAGAGAAGATAGGGGAGACATACCTTAGGGGAGCCATTCTTCTTCCCATGATTCTAGAGGAGATATTTAACAAAAGAGCACAAAAGCATAACTCCAGGGGGAGAAATGGTCGTGGGAGAGGTTCATTGTATCTTCAACATTACATCAGACTTATATCCCTTGTTCAAAAGGGGAGATTATTCGTGAGGAAGTTCAAAGACATTCAGACAGTGGGAGAAGCCCCAAGAGAGTTCACAAGGGGAGCAACCCTAAGAGGAGAATGGCCATCATTAGCCGATGTCAAGGGGAGAGTTAATCACATTGATGATTGATGTCTATTGATGGAGAGATTGATGTGGAGAGATAATGCATCATCATTGATGTAGAACATGCCATCTACTTGCTGACATCAATAATTGGTAATTGGTGTTGACATCAATGTTGGTATTGCCACTGGGTCACAAGGGGAAGATTGTTGGATCATGTTGGTTACTAGATGCAAGTGGTTTGATTGATTGATTTCAAGGATTGATTGATGTCAAAGGATTGATTGATTGATGATTTATGTAATATAAATATGTATTGTCCTTGATGAGATTGCATAGATGAAGATGGATCAATGAGTTGTCATTGATACATGATGAAGATGGATCGATGGTTCCATTATGACAGATGCATTGTTGGAAAAATGTATAGATGATCTGGCTATTGTCTTTATCATGATTGATATATGCACAAAATGGATGAACTCCAAAGTGGTCCCCTTTATGGTGAAAGTTCTCACGGAAAGATGTTTCTATGGATTGAGTTATCCTAGAAGAATGCATGAGTGACCCATGCTCTCATTATTGTCTTATCATGATTGATAAGGTGTAAAATGGATGAACTCCAAAGTGGTCCCCTGAGTGGTGAAGTTCTCACTGAAGACGCCATTTGATTGAGTTATCCTAGAAGAATGGTTGGATGACCCATGGCCAGGCGATAATAATGAGATGAATATCAAGGAAATTGTTAGTGAAACTATCCTATGGATAGTCGATCATGCCATTTCCGGGTAGAAGGAATGTCACATAACTCCTCCCGGTTTGAGAGTTGTGGCCTTACTAAGTTGAAGGACCCTACATGAAGGCTTGAAGCCCCCAAAGTCAAAGAAGTCAAAGTGACCTAGAAATGGGTTAATATTATTTATTCAAGGTGGAGGATGTAAATAATCAAGAGAAGTGAAAATAAAGAAATGATAAAGTAAGGTGACACAAAATCAAGAAGGAATATTTATGGAAAGTGGTTAACCCTAAAAATAAGGAAAATAGGTTATGACCTAGAAATGGTTATTATTTAAATGATAAATTAAAGTGACAAATTCAAGGTGGATTATTTAAATAATCAAGAGAAGTGACAAAATCAAGAAATGATAAAGTACAGGACAAAAATCAAGAAGGAATATTTAAATGTTAAAGTATTGGAGAACTTATTTGATGGAAAGTGGTTAACCCTAAACAAGGAAAATAGCTATGGCCTAGAAATGAGTTATGACCTAAAATGGGTTGCCATTATGACCTAAAGGATGAAAGAGCAAATAATATCAGTTAATGGTCTCTTGTAGATCATCCTTTTGTGGATCAATGGAGAGCTTCAGGGAATATATTTTGGAGCATTGATGGAGAGCTTCGTGTGAGAGCTTGAGAATTTGGTGTGGAACACTTGAGGATATTGAATATAGGTGACTGAAAACTAAGGATATCTGCTTCAAATTCCGAGGAAAGTGAAGAAAAGAAGGTCAAATGCAAGGAAGGATAAATCTTTGATGGTGCTTTCTAAGGTATAAAGTTATTTATAGGTCATCTCACCATTTTGCTATAACCTTTTTCTATAATTATTCAGATCCTAAAATTGCTATGAAAGTGAGAAAACATATCCAAGTATCTGTGGTTAAAATTCAACTTGTGGGTCGCTATTTGGAGTTACACTGGAAAATAGGGTTTGTACGCCTCAAACTAGTCAAAATCGTGTGTTTCGTAAAACGGCCATAACTTATTCATAACAGATCCAAATTCAAAGGAGACCAATTGTGTTGGTTGTATTACGTCAGAAGTATTCTATGTACAATTTTCGATCTATTCAACAAATATTTTGAATGGGAACGCTTGCCAAGGTCAGCTTCTAGAATGTTCTAATTCAAGTATAGTATGTCATTTTTAAGTATAACTCATTTTTCTCTCGAGGTTCCAAGCAGTGCCACTGAGGAATTGCATAAAACACACCTAAGAAAATTGTGTATCAGTTTCAGATATTTATTTAGTACAGTACAAAGTAATGATTATTTGAATTTAGGGTTGCTGGGACTAATCCAAAAAACTAGTCATGGTTGAGACAAGTACCGATGAGTTGGCACATACATGAGGTGTATAGTTGATGATGTTGGTACATATTGATGAGTCATTGATGAGTAGTTGACACATGATTGGTATACTTCTTGGTACATGGTTGATGCACTTTTATGGTACAATGTGCTGATTACAGTTGTTTAGTACAAAGTTGGTGCATGGTTGATGCCTTTGTTTGCAGGGCCGCATTGATATCTTTTGAGGATTGTTGCCTAATTTTAGTTGGTGTTGAGAATGCAAGACGAGTCTTGCACATAGAGATGGTTCTCTTGTATATTTGTACTTTATTCAGCCATATGATGTTCTCATGATTGTAGTCCTAATAAAAAGAAAATTGTACATACATCTTGTGTTCTTGTGTTCATTGTGGTGATGACTTATTGATGATATATTGTTGATATAAGGCTGTTGATATGTGCTCACATCTAACCGGGTTATAAATGACAACAATGGGTAATGAATAAATTTTGAATGTTAATTGATGAGTTTTTGTGCAAGGGGGAAGTTTTGGGGAAAAAAAGAGCCCCACACTCATTCACCCCCCCTCTAAGTGTGGTAGGTGTGTCCAACAATCCAGTGGGAGAAGAAGATGTATGTAGCAGAAAATCCGCAGATGGAGAAGATCATAGATCATAGAATTGGTAAGAAGACCTAAAGGAAGACTTATTTTGAATATTTGGTAAAGTGGAAAGGGCACCCAATAGAAGACGCTAGTTGGGTAAATGAAGCAGATATTCAGAAGCATGGAAATTTAGTGCAGGAGCTCATGGATAGGATTCCATGATTTGTTTTCCAAAGGAGTATGATGCAGGAGCTCATGGATAGGATTCCATGATTTTTTTTCCAAAGGAGTATGATGCAGGAGCATCACCAGCAAAGCGCAAGTGGAGGACTGCTCAGCGCACTAGCGCACAGTTTGAAGTGATTATTTTTTAATTTAAGAAGGGCATATCACAAAATATATTTGAAAATATTGTAATTTAGGGAACATCTTAAATGTTTAGGATCTAAACGGTCGCATGAGATCGATGGGGAATGTATTTTCTTTTAATGTAGTAGCTTGCAGTACAGATTTGAAGCGCTTTCTCTTATCTATTTGTCTCAAACATTTATTGTAATAAATCCTTAGTAGTTGAAATATTTTATTTTGATAGGATAGCACTAACGTACTAGGAGGGAAAATATCTATGAACCCTCTTGTATAAATAAATGTATTGTTTCCCAAATGAGGTTGTTGAAGAAGAGTGATATAGCTAAGATTATGTTGCTGAATTTTAGTTGAAGAACTGTTGAGAGTTGTTGTTGGAGTAGAGATAGTTGTTGATAGTTGTGTAGAAGTTGTTGAAGTTTATCAGTATTGTATCAGCCCATGTACATTTTCATTTAAATGAATATAATAGAGAAGCGTTGGTCCAAATGTTTGTGGTTGTTGTTACTGTGTCTGTATGAATGAATGAATGGTAGGATTTCTGTTTAATTGCAACTCTCTGTTATTTCTTGTTCTTATGTTATGAATGTATTTACATGGTTGAATGTATAAATCTGTGAGATATTAGATAAGTTTCAATTGTTTCTCTTATATGAGCCTGTTGCAAGGAGTGCATAGTGTCTGCAAGGTGTGCGTTGACAGATTTTGTTTCGACTCAGAAGCTCAGAAGAGATAACGTGAAACTTTTGTATGCAAGGATTGTGTAAGTGTATGCAAGGTGTGCGTAGACAGAGTATTTTTTGACTCAGATGTTCAAGAGGGATAGATTGAAGGTGTGCGTAGGAAGAATCACACTCAGGGTCATATTGTTCAGGAGGAACAATTGTGTCATAGAAGGATTTTTGCAAGGAGTGCACAACTACCCATAAAGGTTTAAGTTGAAAGAATCTTGTTGTAAGGTGTGCGCAGAGGCAATACTTGGCTAAGTATCGAGGGAGTCATTCTGAGAATTTCAGAGTGTCGAGGAGAACAAGTCCAAGAGAGATGACTTGGAGATTTGTATGCATAGAGTGCATATTTTCCGCAAGGAGGGTGTGACAGAGTCTTTTGAATTAGAAGCTCAGGAGTAGTAGCTCCGAAGAGTATTTGCAAGAGAGTGTGAAGAATTGTTGCAAGGTGTGCACATTCATCCATAGAGAAGTTAAGTTGTGAAGGAAAACCTGTTGCAAGGCATGCACAGGGTCAAATTCGAATAAGTGTCGAAGCGGTGTTCTAAGGAGCGAAAGTTCAAAGGAAGAACAAGCTAAGGAGAGATAGCGGGTGAGAATCATTCAATAGAGTGGAACCAATTGAAGATTCCACAAATAAATGAGCAAGATCCATTCAGGAGGAAGAAGGATCATTCCAAACCGTCATATCTAGGAGAGTTGCATGGAGGATAGTCGTGAATCCTTTCATCACTTCATGGTTCAGAGACTTTAAAGTGTTGAGGAGAGAGGCCTCCGAAGTCGCGAATTCACAAAGTGATCCTAGCCATTGGTTGCAAGCAGGATACATGGCATCATATTAGAGAGTTCCGGAGATAGGGTTCGGAGAATTTGTGTGGAGAAAGTGCAACCTTCGTGAATTCACGAAGGTCGGATTAGATCTGGACCATCAGATCTAGGAGGGCATGTGATAGAGATTTGTGTGTTTTGACAGAATACATTTCGAAAGGAAATAAGGGTGGAGGTCGCAAAACTGCTGAAGCCCAAAGTTATGAAGGGAGTTGACCCACGGTCACAGTCGTGGTCATATTAGAGAAGGAGTCTAGCACGAGAGCTAGTACTCACAAATTGGTATTTCCAGAAGTGCCAGAGAGTAGGGTCGCGGGTAACTTGAATCTGCAAGTAACATCAAAGGGACCTTTTTGTCATTTTTTCATGGTCTATTGAAAGCCCGAAGAGAAGATTCAGTTCGATATTTTGAATATCCTTGATCAGGAGGTCGCAGAACCCCGAGGAGAGAAGGGGGCCTGGATCATGGTGCAAGATGAAGGGAAAGAAAGCTGGTAAAATGGGTTTTGTTTTGTGGTTAAGAAACATGTAAGAGCTTGATTGTTGATTGGTTCTGGGAATTGAGTGCTAGTCTAAGACCCATCCTTGTGGATTCATATCCTTGGCTCAAGTATGACCTATTGTTGAGACTTGGAACAACAATGTCTAAGTTTGGGTGGAACATCCTTGGTCTGCAGCTAGTTGGTGATTGGTTTTATTAAAGACAAGTGCTCTATGTCATGTGTTTCTCTGCTTGTATATTTATTTCCACTGTGTGTTAGTTATCATCTTTGAGATATGTATTTATAATGTTCCTTCTTGTTGGTTATTATTGTGCATGGCATATGGTTCATTTCTTTTATGGTATCATGAATCTAGATTATTGCATGTGTTTCTTTCATGCTTCTTCATTAACTAATTGGTATCAAAATTTTGAAATCAGTCCAAGAAGTGCATTCTTGAAGTAGTGTGGCCCAGGCTACTCATGTTTGGGTATGTTACAAGTGGTATCAGAGCTATTGGTTTATAGCACCAATCCTTCAAGTTCCATCTACAGGACAACTGAAGTTGTTTGGAGGAGGTTTTTATTTTAAATGAAATTAATTTCTATGAACAACATCGGAGTGGAGATTTTTTGGTTTAAAAAATGTCTTCTAGCCTTGGAAACCGTGCTCAGGAGATTCCTCATGGCCCTGGATTTTCATTGATCCCTCTCTTGCTCAATTTTCCCATCGGAATAAACAGATATGCCGTCCAAGAAGACAACACATAGTATCCATTTATTGGGCCTTTGCATGGATCCAGATTTGTTGATATGCGATGGGAATTATATTCTTTATCCCACATGCATTAGGGAAGGCTATCTTAACATGGTTTATAATCAAAATAATGCCCTTTATGACTTGTGTGTGAAAAGGAGAGCCACTAAACCTTGAAAAATTTGCACGTGATGTAACCTTTGCTACAAACCCCATGAGAAAAGCATGTTCACCAGACCAAAAATAACTTGGAGCGATGGAGGCAGGAAGGCGATCTAATCCAGTGCCTGGTGGAATAGTGGCCCAATGCCTGGTGGGCTGGACTAGAGTTGGTAGGGAGATGGATAGAATAATTATGTGGGGCGCCCAGTGGCCAGTGGCCCAATGGGCCAGACTAGAGTCGATTGGCATGAGTTTTATAGAATTTTTTTGGGCTAACCATTAGTCGATGGCCCGGTGGACCAGACTAGAGTTGGTGGGGAGTCAAATAGAAGACTTGCATGGGGCACCCGATGGACCAGACCAAAGTTGGTTGGAGAGTGTTGTATGGAATATTACGTGGGGTAACCATTGGCCTAGTGGACCGGACCGGACCAACGTTGAATCGCGAGATATTGGATGGAGGTTTGAGCACAATGGGTCGATGCTCTAGTGGACCAAGACCAGAGCCATATAAAGGTGAGAGAAGAGAAGAAGTATTGAATTATTGATGGACCGGTGATTGATGCCACATGTGTTCCATGTCACTGCCATATCATCAGTCACGTCAGCATATTACCATGTAGACAAGATTGTCCTTTAGTTAAAAAAAAAAGGTATGGAGACATTTTCTTATTTTAGCCATAACTTGACCATATTAATTCATATTGAGATGAAACTTCTGTTTTTTGTCTGCAATAAGGAGGGATACAAAATTTCTATAAAGGGTCATTATCCATTTCTACTTGGATTTGTCAGAAATCACAAAATAGTTGTTTTTAAAGATATGGGTCCAGATCATTGGCATGGATTTAGATTAAGTTGAAATTCTTGGAGATAGTCGAGAAAGAAAACATACAAATAACCCATGAAAGAATTGAATAAAATCTAAGGGTATTGGAATGGGGATGCTAAAATAAGCCAAAATCCACTATTCCAAGCCACTTTTTGAGGATTTTGGGGATTTTTGGATGAGGAAAAGTGATATTAGATCACAAAACTGAAAAATTTATTACTCGACCTTTTACATAGTCATCAANCTAAAATAAGCCAAAATCCACTATTCCAAGCCACTTTTTGAGGATTTTGGGGATTTTTGGATGAGGAAAAGTGATATTAGATCACAAAACTGAAAAATTTATTACTCGACCTTTTACATAGTCATCAAGATAGACAAATTTGTTTAGTGAAATTTTTCCAAAAGTTCCCAAATTGAGAGATAGCCACTTTTGCTAAAGATTCCAAGTCTGAAAAAAATGTAAAAAGAACAAAGTTGTGGATTCCATATTGGTGTAGAATCTCACATGAGAGATAGATGGAGAATATGAAATTTTTCGAGTGATGACTATTATGATTATTATTTGCACCCAATACAAAAAAATTCTTGGTTCCTTACATATTGTCTTTTGTAGTTGACAGAAGTTGGCCTTTCAATAAAAATTTCACCAGTGGAGAAAATGCACAAATGGGGTGAAAGTGGTTTTTTCAGGAAGCCACAACTTTCATCTCATAGATAAAATTGGGAATAAGAATAGTCATTGGAAATATGATTCAGAGGAGAATAACTTGGAATTATTAGAATTGGATAATTATGATATAATTCTTCATGAATTAAGTAGAAAAAATACATGTATCATTAATTGACAAAATCTCTATAATTTGCATAATTCTAACAAAAATGGTTGCTTGTACATTTTGTAGAATTAGGGGATATAAACATATCATTTCAAGATAAGAATGCATATTTGGGACATGGAGGAAGGAGAGGGAGCCTTCAGTCGTGAGAGAGAATCCAAAGGTAAAAATATTAGTGTTGGTAATGCAGAGACAAAATCAAATGGACATGGGAGTAGAGTGGAACCAGAAACATTAATAGCAATTGTGAGAAGCTTGAAAATATAAGTACATAGTTACAAAGAAAACAATTAGAATATGATGAGAGAAAAATAAATAAATAAAAAACAAATTCTCAAATTATGCAAATCCTAAATCAGTTGTAGAGGCAAGCAAAGAATGGATCAGACTCAAGATAGAAGGAAGAAGAAGGAAATCATTAAAGAATAGATAACTACAAAAGATATAGTCATTCAAGAAGTGCTAGCAGAGCTCATAGACATCACTCACCTCCTTACTCAACAAGGAAATTTTGTGTGTGCGAAGACTCCATAAGTAGTCTAGAAGTGTCTCATGTTAGGCACCAAAGAAGAAGATGTGAATTGGAAATTTTGCAAGGAGAGATGAGGAATTTTAATCCACCATCCTTTGATGGTGAAAGAGAAAGAGAAGATGTTGTTGAAGCTTGGTTGCTTGGAATCAGGAAGTATTTTTCAATTTCGCAACTACTCATCTAACCTAGAAGCCAAAATTTCCACATACCATTTGCATGGAAAATATGTTATGTGGTGGGTGTTGAGTCTCCATTTTGATACTTATAATGTCCTATATTACCCTCTATCTGAGCCTATTTTACCTATGTTATGTGTATATAATTGATTGTTTCCTCCAAAAATACACTTGATGATCTTGTCCATATGCATAGAGAGGTAACTTATGATTAAGGCATGATTTGTTTAGTTTTCTTGAGTTAATTCGATTAAATGCTTGATTATGTATGATCCTAATCACTTGACTCTTAAGCAACATTGATATAGTACCTCACTATTTCGGTACTAAAAATATAGCGTGATCTGGTACTACAACTATGGCGCGATCTGGTACCCGGTCTATTATGGTACCAAGGCTCCACCTATTTCGGTACCAAGGTTCCACCTATTACAGTACCCGCACAACATTGCATATGGTACCAGCACACTCAACACCGCATCCAGTACCAGTCTTTCACCTGTTCATGTACTACATTTGCACCTAATACGGTACTCATGGTTGCAACTGTGTTCATCCGATACCAAACCCCTGTTTCCATAATTCATCTGTTGAATGAGTATGATGATGGAGATTCTAAGAAGTCAGTTGGATCGAAGTCTCTAAAGTAGTTTTTGAGATCACGATAGAATTCATCACTCATTCACTTCATGTCATGAGGATGAAGTCCATCCCCCGAGATTCGATATGAATTGTCAATTATAATATTTTAAAAATTATTTGATAATTATCCTTAGATCTTGATAGTAATGGCTCACCTTCTTTATAAGGGATGTTGCATAGGGAATAGAATAATATGGATGTAATGAAGCAAGTAGCAAGAACGAAATGATACATATTGCCATAATGTACGGCAGGATGAACTGTTGATTCAATTTACAAGTTGAATGAATACAAATGATTTGTTGTGCAATTCATGAGTATGAGTAGAACATTTTAGTCTGTTATCTCTTTAGAGGTACCTTGTTGGTTCGACAAGGGCCCACCGCCCCAACCAAGGTAAACCTCCCTGTACATGTTTTATGTGATTGTGTGAGTGTGAACATTTAACAGTTGTGTGTTGTCAATGATTTCAAATACATTTTAAAGTTCAGTATAGAATCACTTGCTTCTGAATCAGTATGAGTAATTAGACATTGGACATAATAAATAGTTTCATTTCTAATTCTTCAGGTTAACATGTAATTAATAAGAGTCTGATGTGTGGAATTGTTAAGCAAGCGAATGTTATTTTAAGTTTGTAATTGTGGTGTTTTTAGTGGGTACAGGAACCATAGGAATTCATCTCTCACCTTCATGTCCAATATAATCAAGTCTCTCAATCATGTTGGTTGTTTCTTGTACTAAAAAAGGTTTGATTGAATAGAATTGAGTTATGATTGAATTTTGTCTAAGAGTGACTAAAATTTGATTGCTAATTATTTTTTTCCATTGCTACAGGGAACAAGATCTTAAGTTCATCTCTCCATTTCATAAGCCTGGAATGAACAGAATTGTCACCTAAGAAAGAGCCTTTTAATTGAGTGTTTGTTTGAGAAGTTTTGTTATTAGTTTTATCTTATGAGTTTAAAGTCATGTGAAGCATCCAGAAATTCTAGAAACAGAGTATTATGTTATTAATTATTTCTTGCTTGATCTAGATACAACAGACATAGGTAGGTTACTTGTTCTCAGCACATATAGTGTAACAACTCTTTCGATTATGAATCCCAGATTAACATATAAATGAGTGTAATATATTGAGAATATTTATACACCAACATTTTGGCATCGTTGTCAGGGAGTTGTAAATGGTAATAAGTAGCATTTTGAATTTTTGATTGGTTTTATGAGTTTGGATTGGATTTAAGGACAATCTGAGGGAAGAGAGAATATGGTAAGATGAGAGGTAAGAACTTGCGCATCCACTTTGGTGGGGTTTCTCCAAAGTCAGGTTGTCCTCTTACCTTTGATAATTAAAAAAAAAAAAATTATTATTATAATTTCTTTTATGAGTAGGTATAGGGATAATAAAGGTAGATTTATTTCTTCAAGAAATTCAGAAAAATTCGAAAAACAAACAACAACAACAACCCCCCACACACACTAATTCATCTAAAATTCGTGCAAGAAAAATTCTCAAAGGATAATGCTCAAAGGAATCCATTGAAACAAAATCCAAAGGCACTAAATTTGAAGTCATTGTTCAGATTGAAATCATAAGACAACAAGAAAGAGGGGAAGCACTGGTGACCCCATCAGAAGGAGGAGCTGGAAAAGAAACAGAGGTAGTGATAGAGGAAGTTGCATCTGTTTTTGTGGAACCACATAAGGTATTAGAACAGTTAGATATACTAAACAACCCAGTGTTTGAACCATCACTTAGTGGAGAGACATCACCACCACCCTACAACCTGTTCGGAGATATGGAAGAAGAGGAAGGAAATGCAGCTAATGAAATAGAGACATTTGGATTCCCAATACTAGACATCACCAGAGACGTTGCTATGAAGAATATTTCATTGTCCTCGCTGCCTCATTTCCATGGTATGTCAATGAAATATCCTGAATCATTTGTTTTTGAATTTGATATACTATGTAGAAGTTATGATTACACTGATAATGCACAAAAATTAAAAATATTTCCAGCTACACTAAAGATTCAACACTAAGGTGGTTTATGATCCCAGGAGAACACACTATCTTATCTTGGGATGGTATGAAGGAGACCTTCCTCCAGAAATATCAAGATTATTGTAGACCTAGGGATGCTAGGAATGACATATTTAAAATGCGGCAAACTGAGGAAGAAAGATTGGAATATTACCTAGAGAGGTTCCTATACAACTACCAAAAGACAAAGCAATTTTTCTTAGATACATCCACAGTTAGGACTATATTCCTAAAGGGTGTGAGGGATGACTGCATAGAAGTACTAAACCTTGTGAGTTCTGGATATGTGTACCAAAATCCATTTGCAGACATAGAAGAGTATTGTAAAAGATACTCCCATGGTCAAGCCAAAACAGGAAAAAGTGTAAGGGATCCTACAAATAGAATTGTTAAACCCATACCAGGAGGTATTACTAGGATTGAATTGGGGAATCTACTAGAAAAATTCAAAACAAACATCCTAAACACCATTATTTCCCAACTTGATACCATTAAAATTAAAAGGAAACAATAAGAAGAGAATGTGACTTTAGCAATTTTTTGTCCTTGGTGTAGGAGAAAACATCCTGAAAAGGAATGCCCCCCTAATGTTATCGAAATATTTGGCCTATGTACAAAATATCACCCTACCAATGAGTTCCCTTCTTTACCTGGAATTAAAGATATTTTCAAGGGAGGGGGAGAGCCTCATGAAACATCCTATCCCCCTAAGAGGCCATGGAGACAACAAAATCCCAATATGTTTGCAGACCCTACCACACAATATTCACAAAAACAATGGGTGCCTCCCATGTCTTATCCTCAATGGTCACCACAACAGCCACAAATCCAACCTTGGCAACAAGAATGGAGAGGGCCTACATATGGGAATGTTACCTTTTAGCTAGCAACCTTTCCCACCTACCCATAATACCCTTCCAATATTTATTAGTTTCTCCTAGGATTTAATCATCTTACTCTTCCTCCACCTCCACAGCTGCAACAAAAACTTGCACTGCCTATGAATCCAAATCTGTAGCAACAAATGCAAGCTGCACCAATTCCAAACCCTCCTCGGTATACCCCTATTCATGCACAACCTATTCCTAATCCAAATAATAGACCTACACAACTTGTACAAACCCTTGAAGTACAAACCTTCCCCACTTATGTAATAACTCCTACTCCATTTAATGGAATTGAATTAAGATCAGGGAGGGTTATAAGTAAACCAAATACTACCATGGTTATTCAAGAAGAAGAACAAATAGATAATCAAATAGTTCAAAGAGAAGAACAAATGGATAACCAATTAAATGAAGAAAGAAACACCCATGTACAACAAGAAACTCCTCCTCACACTTTTCACTCAGCAGAAACACCTCAGAAAATGAATCCTCCTCCTTATCCAGAAATGTTACTTGTGAAGAAATCTGAGGAACCCCTAGGACATAATCTAGAGACTGAACTTAGAAATATATGTGTGAAGATTCCCCTACTTTAGGCCATCAAGGATATACCTATTTATGCCAATATTGTAAGGGATATTTGCATTAAAAATCCAAGGAGGAAGAGGAAGGAGCCTTATGTCATACAGGTGGTTGGACAGTTATCAGAGTTTATACCAGAAATTCCATCCAAATATAGTTATCCAGGAAACCTAGTGGTAACCATAGAAATTAATGGTGTTTCTTTTCCAAACACACTTATTGATTTAGGGGAAATAATAAATGTTATGTCATTTCACACTATGAAAATGTTGCAACTAAATCACCTAAGACCAATACAAACTTTGTTTGAGCTCACAGAAAAATCAATCATCACCCCAGCAGGAAGTTTAGACGATATAACAGTTACCTTGGCTTCTTGGGAATACCCTGTGGTTTTCTTAGTGATTCATCCCAAATCCTCCAAACCAGGACATCTAGTAGTACTTGGACGACCTTGGTTGGCCACTGATGATGCATTTTTAGTTGTTGATTTGGAGAGATGACAATTTCCAATGGCACTCAAAGTCAAAAACTTATACTTTTTCCCCCTACCCAACCATCCACTGAAGTTCCTCTCTGGTTGGAGAATCCCTATGGGGAGGAGGATTGTACTCATCCCTTGTTGACACTCGAACAGGTAAAAGGAGTTCAAGAGCAAACTGAAGAACAAATATTAAGCCTATTCTTGGCTGATTCAGAATGCATTGAATATCCTCAATCTTTTCTTGAATATACACATATCTTTAGCTCTGAATTCCAAGAAATTAGCACCCCTCCACCTCTATAGTAACCACTATTTCAAAAATATATGAAGGGAAAGAATCAATTGTTCAGGTTGTTGAAATCAGTCTTGGAAAATATTTGTATATCAATGCTAGCTTAGAAACAAAACAACAACAAAAGTTGATACAGATGACTCAAGGGAAATCTGGTGCTTTTGCATGGGATTACTCTGACATGAAAGGGATTCACTCAGACACTTGTATGCATCATATTTACACTAATGATCATATCAGACCTGTTAGGAAACCCCAAAGAAGAATGAATCCATCCTTGAAAGACATAGTGAAAGAAGAACTTTAGAAACTCCTGCAAGACAACTTCATCTACCCTATATCAGATAGCAAGTGGGTCTCCCCATTATTTATTATCCCTAAGAAAAATGGTAAAAGGAGGATTTGTGTGGACTTTCGAGAATTGAACAAGGCTACCTACAGAGATTACTTTCCTTTTCCTTTCATAGACCAAGTCTTGGAAACTTTGTCTAGGAAGAGGTATTTTTCTTTCTTGGATGGGTTCAGTGGTTACAATCAAATCCAAATTTCACTAGAAGACCAGGAAAAAACCACATTTGCCTATCCATGGGGGACCTATGCCTATATGGTTCTTCCTTTTGGTTTATGTAATGCCCCTTCTACCTTTCAAAGGGTTGTCTTGGCCATTTTCTCTTATTTGACCCATGACTATGTAGAAGTCAACATGGATGACTTCATAGTGTATGGGGATTATTTCTAACAAGCATTGGACAATTTGGAGAAAGTATTGGTTAGGTGTAAAGAAACCAACCTTTCCCTCAGTCATGAAAAGTATATAATGATGCTCACTGAAAGAATTGTTCTAGGTCACCACATCTCTGGTACTGGAATAAGAGTAGACCCTGCCAAGATTGACATTATTTCCCAAATAAAAATCCCTAACTCAAAGAAAGAAGTCATAATTTTTTTAGGACATAATCATTAATATAGGAGGTTCATTCAAAAATTTATGAATCTAGCTGCCCCACTGTTCAAACTGTTAACAAAAGAGGCTGAATTTTGTTGGAATGAACAATGTCAAATCTCCTTTGAAATTTTGAAAACAAAGCTGTCAAGTGCCCCTATTTTGAGAGGACCAAACTGGTCTCTTCCTTTTCATATTTGCACATATGCCTCAAATATTGCTTTGGGGGTTGTCTTAGGACAAAGGGAAGGCCAAATTCCTTATGTTATATACTTTGTCAGCAAAAATATTTCACCTACTGAAGTAAATTACACTGTCACAGAAAAAGAATTTTTGTCAGTAGTACATACCATTAACAAGTTTAGACACTACATAATAGGGTATGAATTATTTGTACATATCGGCCATTCAACCATCATATTTTTAATGAACAAGCCTGTTACAAATGCTAGAGTGACTAGATGTCTATTATTACTATAAGAATTCAATATCACCATCATTGATAGGCCTGGAAAAGATAATTTAGTCGTTGATTTCTTGTCTAGACTCATTCATGCAGGTGATAATACTCAAGTAGATGATGATTTTCCAGATGAGAATCTATTTTCTATTTCTACTTACATTCCTTGGTATACAAATGTAGTCAACTATATTGTAACAGGAAAGATACCTCAGAATCTATCCTCTCGAGAGAAACGAATAATTGTCCAGCTAAGTGCCAATTACATGTGGCATGATGATTGCTTATACCAATCTGGGCCTGATTTGGTGATCAAAAGGTGTGTTCGGGAGGATAAGATGTAGGATATTTTCAAATCCTATCATGATGGTCCGTGTGGAGGCCATTTTGCTGATAAAAGTACAACATACAAGATTCTACAGTCCGGTTACTATTGGCCAACTATTTTCAAAGATGCAAAGAAGTATGTGGCCAACTGTGTTGATTGTCAAAGGATAGAAAAACCTACTGCAATCGATGAAATGCCCATCCAAGCTCAGGTAGTAATTGAACATTTTGAAAAATGGGATTTGGATTTTGTAGGACCCACTAACCCTATGTCTTGAAGGAAGAAGTACATCTTGATCTACACATATTATGTGACCAAATGGGTGGAAGCTAAAGCTTTATATTCTGCTAATGAACAATCTGGTGTAGACTTTCTCTTTGAAGAAATCTTTACTCGTTTCGGTGTACCTCAAGAAATAGTCACTGACCAAGGAACCCAATTCACCACCAATTTGGTCAAAGCTCTTACTGAATAGTACGTAATCAAACATAGAAAATCTTCACCTTATCACCCTCAAGCAAATGGGTAGGTGGAATCAACTAACAAGGTGATAGAGGCTATTCTTACCAACACTGTTCAACTACATCACAAATACTGGGTTGATAGGTTATCTGAGGCCTTATGGGCCTATAGGACAACTTGGAGAAACAAAATCGGACATACACCTTATGAGTTGGTGTATGGTAAGCAGGTGCTACTTCCCATATAATTTCAAGTAAAAACCTTCAGGACAACCATGCAATAACAAGATTCTCTTCAAAGGACCACCCTTATAAAATAACAAAGGACTAAATGGCATGACAAGTACATCAAAATAAGTATTTGTAATCAGGTGATTGGGCCCTCTTGTATGATAGTAGGTTCAAAAAATTTAAAGGTAAATTGTCTACTATATGGTTGGGACCCTATGAAGTTGATACAATTTATGACAATGGTTCAATGGTTCAATAAAGATAAATAATATTGATGAGAATCAGACTCCCTTTGTCGTAAATGGGAATCAATTGAAGGTTTATCATAAGCCTCTATCCAAAGAGGATTTTGTCAAAAATGTTCTTCAGAATTCCGAAATGCAACTGGTAAGCAAGGGGGTTTCTCCTCTTGCTGACCCACCACAATAATTTTGATTGCGTGAATTAATTTGGATATGTACATATTTGTTAATAGGTGTGTCATTAGATAGAACTTTTATTTTTTTCGATGTAAATAACAAAAACAAAAAGTTGGTTTTGTTCTCATGTAGATAAATGAGTAAGGAGGACATCTACCAGATGCAGTTTTCTTTAAGTTTTTCAGAATCCTAAAAATTGAAAATATCGGCGAGCAAGAACTAGCTCGGGCTCAATAAAAATCCACAGGACAATATATGGATATTTCTTTAAGTTTTTCAGACTCCTAAAAATTGAAAATACCGGCGAGCACGAACTGGCCCGGGCTCGAGAAAAATCCATGGGAGAGTATATAGAGTTTTCTTTAAGTTTTTTAGAGCCTTTAAAATTGAAAACACCAACAAGAATTAACTAATCTAGGATCGATAAAAATACACAGAAAAGTAGTAGTTAGGATTATTATTTTTGTAATAAAAAGGAGGTTCCAACAGGATCTATGATCAACCTGGTTCCAAAAGAGGAGGGTTTGAAATATCAACATGTGGTTATCCAACTACAGAATACCTTCTTGTCACAGAACTTGGAGCCCAATCACCAAATTATTTTCTTTATTCTGATACAAATTCAGAGTTCCTCCATCTAGTGTTGGTATATGTCTCACCAACATGGTTTTTCAGTTGAATCGGATCACGGGTCCTCTTCCAGAACACCAGAAAACACCTGCTACTTCTACAAAGTGCAGCCTACAAATGTTTCAGTATACAAAGCACTACCACCAGGTACTATGTCAAATTCTCCTCAAGTACCAGAATACAATGTTTGCCTATGTTCTCATCTGGTACTATACCACATCTCTGTGTTCATCTGGTATTGATGGTCGCCTATGTGCTCATCCAATACCAAAGGAGAAAGTTTTTGTTCATCTGGTACTGAAAAACATTTATGCATTCATCTGGTATTGATGGTCACCTTTGTGCTCATCCGATACCAAAGGAGGAGGTCTGCGTTATTCCGGTATTGAGCACAACTCTACGTTCATCCAGTACTTAGGTGATCTGGTACTGGTAATAAGTTGTTGATAGCTCTTATCATATATTCAAGTTTTGTAGCTCAATTTAAGTGTTTTAAGTATTAGGACATATAAACTCAACATTTTTTCATTTTATTAAGAAATTAGACTAATTATGTATTAAACAAATTGTTACTCTCGAATTATGACACACTCCCTACCACGAACTTTTGCAAATCCTCGTCTACATTTCCTTATGAAGAAAACGTTCCTATATGCCCGAAATGTTGAGAAGTACGAGGAAAATACCCACTACCTAGAATTTATGACCTCTTTGATCAACTAAAAGGAGCAAAGATATTTTCAAAGATAGACTTGAGATCATGGTACCGCCAGGTAAGAATCAAGGAAAAAGACATCAATAATATAGCCTTTAGAACTAGGTATGAACATTATGAATTTTTAGTGGTTCCATTTGGACTAACCAATGCACCAGTTGTGTTTATGTGCTTGATGAATGGCATATTCAGAAATTATCTAAATAAGTTTGTCATTGTGTTCATGGATAATATACTTATCTATTCTAAATCTGAGGAAGAGAATGCACATCATTTCATGTTGGTACTGCAAGTACTAAAGGAACTTCAGTTTTATGCCAAGCTAAGAAAGTGCTATTTTTACCAAGAACATATCCATTATTTGGGGAACATTATTTTAGAAAAAGGCATAGAAGTGGATCCAAATAAGATTCAAGCCATTAGAGGATGGCCAGAACCCAAGAATGTTTCAGAAGTCAGATATTTTATGGGATTAGTCAGATACTATAAGATATTTATAAAAGGAAATTCTAAAATTTATCATCCCATCACTTATTTACAAAAGAAGGAAATTAAATTTGAATGCACAACAAAGTGTGAAGAGAATTTTAATTTGTAGAAGGAAATACTTACTAGTGCACCTATTTTAAAGATTGTTGACCCAAATGAGAATTTTTTGGTATGTACAGATGCCTGCAAAGGATTGGGAGGACTCCTCACTAAAAATGAACATGTCATTAGTTATGAGTCTATAAAGCTTAAAGAACATGAGAGGAATTATGCCACACATGATTTGGAGCTTGATTCCATAGTTCATGCATTGAATATGTGGAGGCATTATCTCATGGGAAAGAATTTTGAATTAAGGACAGACCATAGGTGGTTTGAAATATCTTTTTGAGCAACCAACTTTAAATTTAGGCAGACCAGATGGATGGACTTTTTAAGTGAGTATGAATTTGAAATCAAGTATATCAAAGGAAATGAAAATAAAGGTGTTGATTCACTCATAAAAAGAGTACATCTCATGCATTCTATAGTCATAAGTATGCATCAGTTATATTTAGAGAGAAGAATTTTAAATATCATTGTTACAGACCAGCATTACCTACAAGTAAAAGAAGGTTTATAGTAGGAAAATGTACAATAGGAAATTAAAGAGTATGAGATGAAAGAAGATGGATTACTTATGCATAAAAATAAAATTTATGTTCCTGGTTTCGGAGAACTTAGGAATTCGATGTTAAAAGAAATGCATAATGTTCCATATGCCAAACATCATGGTTACCAGAAAAAAAAAAAAAAATAAATAAATAAATTGTAGCAGTAAGAGGAAATTATTTTGTCTTGGGATGAATAAGGATGTTGTTGATTACATTGCTATATGCATGGAATGTCAAAGAGTGAAATTCAAGCATAGAAACCCAGTGGGTTTGCTACATTTGTTACCAATTCCATAGAGGAAATAGGAAGTGGTAACCATTGATTTTATTACTGAGTTGCTCAGGACAACAAGGAAACATGATTCAATAATAGTAGTTATGGATATATTGAAAAAGGCTTCTCATTTTGTTCCTGTAAAAATGACTCATACATCAGCTAATATTGCATAAATTTACATGAGGGATATTTCTAGGTTGCATGGAATACATAAGGAAATTTTCTCAGAGAGAGATACAAAGTTTACTTCAAATTTATGGAGGGGATTATTTAAAGGATTTGGTACAAATATAAACTTTAGAGAATCATACCATCCACAGTCACATGGGAATATAGACAAAGTCAACCAAGTAATTGAAGACATGTTAAGAATGTATGTGATAGATAAGTCATCTAAGTGGTAAGATTACTTGCATTTGGTTGAGTTTCTCTATAATAATGGGTATGAAGATTCATTTAATATGAACCTATGTGAAGCTTTGTATGGTAGAAAATGCAATAATCTAGTGAGTTGGGACAACCTAGCAAACATAGTAGTACTTGGACCAGAATTACTCAAGGATATGGAATACCAAATGGTTAAAATTTAGCAAAATTTGAAACCAACAAAAGATAGGCGAAAGAGTTATGCAGATAAGAAAAATATTGTTAGATTGTATTCACTTTTATAGAGAAATTAGGTTTACTAGTATATTTATATCTTCTTTCACATTATCATTTATATCATGTACTGAAAATAAGAGCACCAGTAACAAGCATAAGAAAACACAAGAGTTTATCCTGGGAAAACCCCAAATGAGGGAAAAACCTAACCAACCTTTCTTAGAGAGATTTTTTCCAAAAAATTCCAACCATGTCCCAACAAATAAACCCTAGCACAATGGATAGATAAATATGCAACCATAAATACCACCCCAACTATAGCAACAACACCATACAAGAGTAGCACACCTCTACTAAGGGTAGCACAGAAGAGAGAGTTACCACAAAGACTAAACAATAAGAATCTGTTGCTATTGTAGTTGTTGCGTCACCTTCCTCATACTTGCACCTTCCTTTTTTGTGGATGAGAGAGTGTGAGTGTGTGTCTGAAATGAGCCAAGGCACCTTGTATTTATAGTCTTCTTGTCCTCCTTACTGAGTTGACTTCTCCTCTGAAATGGTGTCACTTCATTTATTATTTATCCTTTTGGGTCGACTTCTCTTCTGGGGTATTTCCACTTTTTTTTAATGGTTCTCTTGCTTCTGGAATACTCTTCTCATCTAAGAAAGGTCATCTAGGAGGGAAAGTACCTCCCGCAACTACCAAACATCAACACTCCCTTTTAGCTAGGGAGGTATCTTTCACGATGTATTCTTCTGGTATTCCACTGACTACTCGGCAATCAAATAATAGCATACATATACTACCATACCATCGGTAGCTCAAATCATCCATCACGGTATCTAGCACTATGTTTCAATCATCGAGTAGCACACACCTAGCCAAATTCTCCATTAATACACAACTATTGTCGTAATACAATAGTACACAACTACTGCCATAGTCCTCCTTACTATGTTGTGATGTTCCTTCTTCTTTTCTTGTAGTCTTATTCACACCCATCCACTTCGCATGGTATGGGAAAGACTTCCTCCATAGCCCCAATCACACCTAGCCACTTATCATGGCTTAGTAAAGGCTATCCCATGGTTCAAGACCATGATCCAAGTCTTATTCTCACCTAGCCACTTCACATGGCATAGGAAAGACTTTCCACAAGTCTTATTCACACCTATCCACCTCGCGTGGCATAGGAAATACTTGTATTGGGATGTGATGTTTCTCCTTTCCCAGTAGTCTTATTTGCACCTATCCACCTCACATGGTGTAGGAAATACTACGACCATAGCCCCAATCACACCTATCCACTTCACATGGCTTAGGAAAGGCTACGCCATGATCCCAATCACACCTAGCCACTTCACATGGCATAGGAAATACCATGCTACAAGTCCCAATCACACCTAGCCACTTTGCATGGTGTAGGAAATACTTGTAATAGGATACTAATTAATCCCTTGGTTGCTTCTCATGACTGATCTAGGAAAACCTTGGCCAAAGGGAGAGTCCCTTGTAGGAGAAAAATCAAGCCTCCCTCTCAACGAGGGTGGATATTCTCCATCATGCCAAGCTTGTCTCTAAAGTACTCATAATTCACTCTAGAAAGAGGCTTGGTGAGAATTTTCGTTGTCTTATCATCAGTGGATATGTAACGGAGCTCCACAACTCCTCTATGGACCATGTCTCAGATGTAGTGGTATTTTATCTCTATATTCTTTGACTTGTCATGAAACAAGGGATTCTCTGACAACGTCATACAACTTTGATTGTCACAATGTATCAAAGTTGGCTCCAAATATAGGTCAAATAACCATGAAAGAAACTTCAGGAGCCACACTACTTCATGGCTTGCAACATTGGTTGCAATATACTCTTCCTTTCTTGCACTAAGTGCCACTGGCATCTGCTTCCTTCTCAACCATGATATCACGCCTGATCCCAAACTGAAGAAACACCCTGAGGTTCTTTTCCGGTCCACTACACTCCCTACCCAATCAGAGTTTGTATAACCTAATAGCTTCATTTCTCCATCTGAGACATATCTCAATCCATATCCAATCATACCATGTAAGTACTTCAACACATGTTTCATTGTTATCCAATGTACATGTTTAGGTTCAACCATGTACTGAATCAGAGCATTCACTGCAAAACATATGTCTGGCCTGGTGTTAACCAGGTACATCAAGGATTTGATCAATCATATGTACATCGTGGGATCCACCAAATTTGAATATGAATCACTCAAGAGATTCATATTTTTCATCATAGGAGTGGCCATGGACTTGTAGTCCATCATCCTGAATCTCTGCAGGATCTAAATAGTATATTTTCCTTGGCTAAGGAAAATATCACCTGGCCTTTGCCACACCTCCAATACCAAGAAATAGTGCATCAGACCTATATCCTTCATCTCTAAATCTAAGGTGAGCTCCCTCTTGCACCCAACTATGAGCTTATCATCTCCTATTAGAAACAGGTCATCAACATACAGTACCAAGATCAACAGGAAACCATTCTCAACCTTGTAGTAAAGTTTGGGATTTACATCACTCTTGGTAAACCCCAAGATCATCGGATAGATGTCTATTCTGGCATAGCATGCCTTGGGTTCCCACTTGATCATGTACAAAGCCTTCCTCAATTTGCACAGATGGAACTCCTTCCCATGGATTACAAATCCTTGTGGCTGCTCTATGTACACTTCTTATTCAATTACACCATTCAACAAGGTTGTATTGACATCCATCTAGTGATATTTCCATCCCATCATGGAATAAACTGCAATAATTGATTTCATGGAAGTGTACTTTTCTACCGAAGCAAAGGTCTCATCATAATCTTCTCCCTCTTTATGGGAGAATCCTCTAGCCACAAATATCACTTTGTACTTCTCTATGTTGTCGTCTACAACATGCTTGATCTTGTATATTCACTTGGAAGTCACCATTGACTTCCCTTCTAGTCTTGAGATCACTTCCCACACATCATTCTTCATGATGGACTGATACTCCTTGATGCAAGAGCATCGCTCCACCTTAGCAAACGCACCATCACACAAACGTGCAATGGAGAAAGGGAGAGGCATTAAACCTCCCATTTTTTTTTAATTTGAAATAATCCAATACGGATTTTTGTGTTGTAAGGTTGTAAATGTTAGGTCATGACTTTGTATAGGTAGTGGTTGGATTTCGTTTAAAAGGTTGCTTGTAGCAGGCCTAGATCGTGGTCAGGTCTGGGTAAACATTTATGAAAACTTCAATGTAATAGATGAGGTTAGGTGAGAGAGGACGAGCTCGTTGAGCCCCTCTTTTGTAAGGAGATCTTGTATCAAATTTCATAAGGCAGATAGGTAGAGAATGATAGAGACATATGGGTAGAGATGCCTGAGGAGGTAGAATAGTTCTGAGAGAGAGAGAGCTTGAGAGAACTAGGACTCTGTTGCAGTCCAGTTTTGTAAACATCTGTATAGACACACAGAGATAATAGAAAAGTAGTTTTTCCTACATATTGAGTGTTTATGTGTTTCATGAATGAATGTTGTAGATATGTGATAAGCTTTATTTACAGTAGAAGATAGATTTCATTTATCTTCATTGAGTCTCGTAATATCCTTATGGATTCTTTAGGATGTGTAAGGAGTGCACAAAATAAAATCAGAGGTTTTGTATCTAGCACAAGGAGTGTGCATCTGAACTTTGTGGAGTCATAAAATAACATGCCAGGAGGGAGAACCAAAGTGATCAAAATCTCAAGAGGAACCTCAAGGTTACTGAATACCTTAGAGGGGGGACTATGTGAACGAAGCAAAAAGAAACAGAGTTACTGAGAACTCTGTCGAAGATCTGCCAAGTGGGCATTGAGTTGGTGCAAGTGTGCACAAAATAAATCTATGTCAAGTTTGGGAGAAATAAAGTTATTTAATACTCTGTGAGGAGAAGCTCTGCAAGGAGTGCATTGAGAAAAAGGACACCAAGAGGGAGAGAAGTATTTCTTGTTCAATAAATCCTTCGGATATGAGTTTGACAAAATCCCGAGAATGAAAGGTGTGTGTGGGGGATCAAAACCTTCGAGGAGTTAAAGATCATAAGAAATAACGCAGAGGTTACGAAAGAGTCGAACTTATTGTAAGTATGAAATATCAAAGGAGGGATAACACTACAAGACCGAAGCATGGCCAAGAGTTGGGTCTACGGGAAGAAGTTCAAAGGCCAAGACCTTTCGAACATTGACAAAATCTTCTAAGTCAAGATAAGGTGGAATCTCAGGAGGAGGAGCGATAGCAATCGTCTAATCAGTTGTGGAGAGGAACATGAATTGTTAGATCTATGTCCAGGTAGAGGAGAAATGAGCACAGGGGAAATAGATCTCAGTCGTCAGATCTGAGCGTGTGGATCAACAACCATTGGATCTAGAGTAATGTGTACAGGTTTTAACTCTTTGGAGTGCATAGGAGAGAGGGTTTTGCAAAATTTTGAAATACCTACATCATCATAACCATCCATCGGAAAGGACGCATGGAAAGAGATCAAAATTTCCCTAACTCGCGATTCAAATAAGTCAAAGGACAAATTCGTGAAACTCGCGAAATGCGAAATCGCAAAAATATCCCAGTCGTTGATTGAGGAGAGATCTAGACCATTGATTGTCCAGGGAGAATTTTGGCATTTCGGGGATCAGTAAAATGGAGGTGAAAAGTATTTTGACTTTGCAATACGAGAAATACCAACGAGCTATGGACCGTTAGATCCATAGGAGTGCGAACCGTCAGATTTGGATGCCCTGAAATATCGAAATTTCAGAAGTCGGGGATGTGAAGGAAGTTGTGACTTGGAAGCCGCAAGTCATGAAATCCCAATTTGTGAAAGGAGAATATGGACTGTTGGATCTAGAAGGGATACATCTCAATGGGACAGGAGATCCATAAGGAGACAGAGGTTGGAGAGTTGAAACAACCGAAGCCCGAAGAGCCAAAGAGTCGATAGTCGTCGATCTGCAAGGGGACACTTGTCGCCAGATCACAAGCTCCGAGGAAAGTTAAGCTGGAGATTCAGTTTTGAGATCTGAAATAGCCGAAGCCCGAAGCACCGAAGAGTCAAAGCGTCTGGGAGCTGAAGAGTCGAAGCGTTGAGGAACTGAAGAGCCGAAGCACCAAAGGCCAAAGAGATTATGATTCGTCATATCACCCGAAGTGAATCTTAGCCATCAGACTAGGAGAGGAGACATGGCAGAAATTTGTGAACCCCGGGTAAAGTTCCAGGGCAATTCATAGCTGTCGGATTTAAGAGGACACATGGTAGGATTCCGCGTATTTGGGGAGAAGGAAAAGGGTTGATATTTGAGACCTCAGAATCCTAGATTCCAAAGAGGATCTCGACCATTGATCGAGAGGAGGATTCCAGGACTGTTGATCTGGTCGAGGAGGTCAAGGATCCGAAGCGAGAGAACAGTTGTTGATTGGGGATATACATGTCAGTAGATATTCCACTCTAGGAGATGCCCAGTCAGTAGAGGCGAGAACTTGAGAATTGAGATTACTAAAGGTCAGACTCACGGAGGAGATCTTGGCCGTACATTCAAAGGGATAGGTGGCAACAAATATTCCACTCCAGAATATTGTCACGCAGAGGAGAGTGGAGTTTGAGAATTGAAACTCCCAAAGGCCGGAAAGGCGGAGTCAATAGCAGTCGTTGATTCGAATAGGACTACATGTCAGCAGATCATAGATATATATGGAGACGCGTGGAAGGAGGAAAGAAGATCGGAATGGAGATTGATAATAGTCCTCAATCACAGACAACACCAAAGGATCGTGAGATCGAAGATCGAGAAGGATTGTGGGGCCAGGACATGCTTGGATGATAATAATCCTTGAGCGGGCCACAATTTCAACCACGGTTTTGGAAGGGAGATACATGGCAGCCCGCACCCGCAATCGTGCATTAGCACAAGGGCACAGCCCAGGGCCGTATGAAGGAAGGGGCTAGTAAAGAGGAGCTAGCACCCGTGAACTGAAGAGAGCTAGAACACGCAGAAAGATTGTGCGGGTATCACAGGACTTGCATCAAAGGAAGAAAAGGGGTTTGTGTATAATTTATGGGTTCATTCAGGAGCCCGCAGAGTCAATCTGACTCAACACTTGGAACGATCCAGAGACCGGAAGGTCACAGAACCCCGAAGGGGAGGGGGGTTTCATCAGGTGGTATTAGAGAACAGAATTGATTTATGTAGGCAACAGAGGTAATCAGAAGACCGAGCCTTTCTTGCAGACAATAGAAAAAGGAGAGACAGTGAAAGGAGATGACATGATAACATCAGGTGGTATCATAAACAGGATTTTTCTTGTAGATAACGGGTGAAAGGAGGGTAGAGTACTGATGCTCTATGAGAAGGTTGTTGCATGGATGCAGCAACAAAAATTTAAACAATAGGTGAGATGTGGGAGAATATGGAGATGATCGCAGATGTAGAGTAATCCATAGACTTGCCATGAAGGTAGGTAAAAGGTGGAAATGGCTACTAAAGGCCATGAGCATGGTCGGAGAGGAGACCAACAGAAGAAGAACAATCCAGATATGGATCTGGAGTTCAATTATATAAGATCCAGAATGGAGAAGCTCTCATTTAAAATGCAGAAGGATGCAAGAGCACATTGGGTGTATGAATGGCCCATGAAGAAGAGAGTGAAATGGCCAGTAAAGGAATTGTTGGCTAGAGGACAGTGAAGGATGATGAGAAGGTGGTTGAGACATACTAAAAAACTCAGTGACACAGAGGAGAATTTTGATTATTGGAGGGATAAAAATATTCCTACCAAACAGCCAAGTAGAGGCCAATGCACATGATGAAAGTGCAACAGAAGAAGAAAGGTAGCCAGCAAAAACTATCAAAGAGGAAGAAATGGAGCATACATTGATTTCTACCCCAGCAGAAGGAGAAGATCATTCAGTTGAATTGCTCAAAATTTTCATTCAGGAAGCCAAAGAGGAGATGACTGTAGCATTGGAGCTTACAGAAGAAGAGGAAGCAAACAGCATGGACTTTCTTGATCTGTATGCAGAACTGGAAGCCCTAGAGAGAAGGGTAATGGTGAAAATCTTGCACATCCAACAGGTCAAGTTGGAGACAAATAGAGGAGCGTACTAGCCAGAGGAACAGTTGAAAGGAGTTGGAAACATGCCAGCACAAGAAGAAGTCGAGCAACAACTTAGCTATGAGACTGTAGGATTGGAATCTGCAGTAGAGTGGTAACTCAATGCCACAAGGAGAGATAAAGACAACATGGGAGATCGAGTATATCTTCCCACTGATAAGAAGGAAGAGTTGCAGTAGAGAATACTGCATAAGAAGAGCCAGCCACTAGAGCAGATAGACAGAGTAATAGAAGAGATCAGGAATCTAATGTTGAGGTCAGCAGAAGCAGTCAGCAAAGGAGAGTTGAACATAAGAGAGCCTTCCATAGCAGTAGGGAAGAATCAGAAGAAGAAAAAGAAGCAACAGTAGTAGCATAGCTGGAGAGGAGTAACAGGACAACTCTAGAAGAGAATTTGGGATCCAGGTGGATTTCAACACTAGAGAAGAGGAGCTCATGAGCATGAGCTCATGTTTTTCCTAGCAGAGGAGTGATGCAGCCCCCCTCCCCTTCGGAGTTCTGCGACCTCCCGGTCTCTGGATCGTTCCAAGTGTCAAGTTTGATTGACTCTGTGGGCTCCTGAATGAACCCAGAAATTATACAAAGACCCCTTTTCTTCCTTTGGCACAGGTCCTATGATACCCGCACCTTCTGTCTGCGCATTCCAATGCTCTTCATTTCACGAGCGCTAGCTCCTCTTTACTAGCCCCTTCCTTCATACGACCCTGGGTTGTGCCCTTGTGCTAATGCACGATTGCGGGCATGGGAAAGAGTGTTTTTAGACCAACCTGCTTTTTGCCCCACAATCCTCCTCCAGCTACCACGTAACTCCCTTCCAAAACTGTGGTTGAAATTGCGGCCCGCTTAAGTATTATTATCGTCCGAGCATGTCTTGGCCCCACAATCCTTCTCGATCGTCGATCTCATGATCCTTTGGCACTGTTTGTGATCGACGGCTATTATCGATCTTCGTTCCGCTCTTCTTTCCTCCTTCCACACATCTCCACAAATCTCTATGATTTGTCGACACGTAGTCCTATTTGAATCAATGGTTGTTGTTGACTCCGCCTTTTCAGCCTCTGGGATTTTCAATTCTCAAGCTCCACTCTCTTCTGTGTGACAATATTTCGGAGTGGAAGATTTGTTGCCACTTATCCCCTTGAATCTACAGTCGGGATCTCCTCTGTGAGTCCAGCCTTCGGGAATCTCAATTCTCAAATTCTCACCTCTACTGACTGGGCATCTTCCGGAGTGGGAGATCTGTTGACACGTATATCCCCAATCAACGACTATGCTCTTGCTTCAGGTTCTTAACCTCCTCAACTAGATCAATGGTCTGAGAATCCTCCTCTCGATCAATGGTCGAGATCCTCTTCGGACTCTAGGATTATGAGCTCTCAAATCTCAACCCTTTTCCTTCTCCCCAAATACGCGGAATCCTTCCATGTGTCCTCTTAAATCCGACGGCTATGAATCTCCCCGAAACTTTACCTAGGATTCACAATTTTTTGCCACATCTCTTCTCCTGGTCTGATGGCTCAGATTCACTTCAGTTCATCTGACAAATCAGAATCTCTCTGGCCTTTGGCGCTTTGTCTCTTCAATTTCCTGGCACTTCAACTCTTCATCACTTCGAGATTCTCCTATTTCAGTTCTCAAAACTGAAACTCTAGCGTAAATTTCCCCAAAGCTCAATATCTGGTGACAAGTGTCCCCTCGTATATCGACGGCTCTCGGCTCTTCGGCTCTTCATCTCTTTGGGCTTCATATGTTTCAACTCTCCAACCTCCACTTCCTTCTATATCTCCTGGCCCGTTGACATGTATCCCTTCTAGATCCAACGGTCCATATTCTCCTTTCACGAATCAGGATTTTGCAACTTGTGGCTTTTAAGTCACAACTTCCTTCACATCCCCAAGTTTTGAAATTTTGATATTTCAGGGCGTCCAAATCTAACTGTTCATGCTCCTCTGGATCTAACAGTCTAGATCTTGTCAATATTTCTCATATCGTGAAGTTGAAATACTTTTCACCTCCGTTCTCTCGATCCCCAAAATGTCGAAATTCTCCCTAGACAATCAATGGTCCAGATCTCTCCTCAATCAATGGCTGGGATCTTTTCACTTTTCGCAAGTTTCACGAATTTTCCCTTTGAATTCTTTGAATCCCGAGTCAGCGATATTCTTATCGCTCGCCACGCGTCCCTTTCAATGGAAGGTTTTGATGATGTCGGGATTTCACAATTTTTCAAAACCCTCTCTCATGTGCACTCCAAAGAGTTAAAACCCATACATGTTACTCTGGATCCAATGGTTGTTGATCCACACGCTCAGATCTTACGGCTAAGATCTCTTTCCCCCGAGCTCGTTTCTCCTCTACCTGGATGTAGATATAATGGTCCAGGTTCCTCTCCACAACCGATCAGATGGTTGTTGTCGCTCCTCCTCCTGAGCTTCCACCTTCTCGTGGACCCAACTCTTGGTCACGATTCACTCTTGTAGCGTTATCCCTCCTTTCAAATTTTAGACTTAGAATAAGTCTGACTCTTTTTAAACCTCTGTGTTATCCCTTCTGATCTTGACCTCCTCGAAGGTTTTGATCCCCCACGCACACCTTGCATTCTTGAGATTTCATCAAACTTAGATCCGAAGGATTTCTTGAACAAGCAATATTTCTCACCCTCCTGGCATCCTTCTTCTCAATGCACTCCTTGCAGAGCTTCTCCTCACAGAGTATCCAGTAACTTTATTTTTCCTGAACTCGACATGGATTTCTTCTGTGCACACTTGCCCCAACTCAATGCCAACTTGGCAGAGCTTCGACAGAGTTCTCAGTAACTTTGTTTCTTTGTGCTTATTTCACACATTCCCCCCTCTAAGGTATTAAATAACCTTGAGGTTCCTCTTGAGCTTGTGATCATTCTAGTGTTCCCTCCTGGCACGTTATTTTCTGACTCCGCAGAGTTCATATGCGCACTCCTTGCGCTAGCTACAGAACCTTCGATGTTTTGTTGTGCACTCCTTGCACAGCCTAAAGAATCCAGAATGATATTACAAGACTCAATGAAGATAAATGAAATCTATCTTCCTAATGTAAATAAAGCTTATCACATATTTACAACATTCATTCATGAAACACATAAACACCCGATATGCGGGAAAAACTATTTTTCTATTATATTTGTGTGTCTATACAGATGTTTACAAAACTGGACTACAACAGAATCCCAGTTCTCTCAAGATATCTCTCTTAGAACTATTCTACTTCCTTAGGCCTCTCTACCCAAACCTCTCTATCATTCTCTTCCTATCTGCCTTATGAAATCTGATACAAGATCTCCTTACAAAAGAGGGGCTCAGTGAGCTCATCCTCTCTCACCTAACCTCATCTATTACATTGAATTTTTCATAAATGTTTACCCAAACCTGGCCATGACCTGGGCTTGCTACAAGCAACCTTTTAAATGAAATCCAACCACTACCTGTACAAAGGCATGGCCCAACATTTACAACCTTACAACACAAAAATTTGTATAGGATTATTTCAAATTAAAAAAAAAATGGGAGGTTTAATGCCTCTCCCTTTCTCCATTTCTCATTTGTGTGCTAGCGTGTTTTCTGAGGTGGAGTGATGCTCCTGCATTACTCCTCCATCATGTCATCCTTCCATTCTAATTCTTGGTATCTTCTTCAAAAGTGGAAGGTTTTGCATCAATGATTTTTCTCATCAGCGCCACATAGCTAGAAAACATGTGTGGTCTCTTTCTCTCTCTGAAAGAGCCCTTAGGATTTGCATGTCCTTCAACTTCCTCCAAAGTGACCCATAGAAAATTCGGTCTCCTCCTGCTAACAACCATTTCTTTTGGTGGATCTACCGGACTTTCGGACTCTTCCACTTCATTTTGAACCTCTCGAACAGGTTCCCTTGAATTAGAGTCAACCATGACAACATCCCTTGGAACATCCTTCTCCTCTCTGTCCTCATATAAGTGAGACTCCCTAGATATTCTAAAGGCTTCATCTTCATCAAATGTCACATCCCAACTTATCTCAATCTGTCTCTGAATGGGAACATATATTTTGTAAGACTTCTAAGTCTCATTGTATCCAACGAATATGCCCTTTCTTCCTAAAGGGTACATATTCATTCTCTTCTCCTTCAGAACATGCATATACATTGGACAACCAAATATCCTCAAGTGACTGACTCCTGGTTTATTTCCAGTGAATACCTCTTCAGGTGTCTTGTTCCCCAATATCTTGTGAGAAATTCTATTTTGAAAAAACATGGTTGTACTGGATGCTTCTTCCCATACGTTCATGGGTAGGTTATGTTCATGGATCATCACTTTGGTAGCTTCCACAATAGATCTGTTCTTCCTTTCTGCAAACCCATTCTTCTAGGTATTGTAGGGAGTTTCCATCTCCCTCTCAATCTCATATTCTCTGCAAAATTCCTTGAACTCATTTGAGGTGTACTCACCCCCATTATCAGATCTCAAGATTTTAATATTTATTCCAAATAAGTTCTCAACCAAAGCCTTGAATTCTTGAAAATTACTGAAGACTTCATCTTTCTCTTTCAAGAAGTATATCCATGTTTTTCATGAGTAGTCATCTATGAAAATGACATAGTATACAAAATTTCCTAGGGAGGGAACCGTCATCTGTTCTCATACATCTAAATGTATGATGTTCAAGATCCCTTGGGATCTACTATCACTGTTTTCGAAACTTTTCTTGGCATTATTTCCAAGTGCGCATCCTTTGAAAACCTCATCATGTGCTACTTGCATGTCTGGTAGACCTATAAACATCTTACTCAATATCAATAGTGTTATGTATTTTAGGTGAGCAAGTCTTTGGTACCATAGCTCACTATGGCTAACATAATTATGTACAAGGGCTTGTTATTTTTATCCATTAAATTTACGTAGTCCTCCTTCTTGGACACAAATCACGATAGTTGAATCTATGTTTGAATTCTTGGGCCGCGGTATAACTTGGCCATCCACAAATTCTACCCTAAAACCTTTACCTTCTAAACTAGAAATGGAAATAATATTCTTCTTCAAGCCTTGTACAAAAAACATATATTTAATTGAAATATGCTTACCTGATTCAAGTTCAAGTGAGGCTTATCCTACTCCTTTGACTGCATGTCTAGAATCATCCCCAAGCTCTACTTGAAGGGATGAGCTCTTTTATGTTAAGTTTGTAAGGGAACTTCTGAATCTGCTCATGCTCTTGGAAGCACCACTATCCACGAGCCAGGTATCACTCAACTGAGTGATAGTACATGTGAGTGCTAAGAAAAATACATATTCTTCATCTTTCGAATTCGTTGTCTTTGTATCTATTGCATGTGCATGATGATTTCCTTTATCCTTCTTATGAGTACATTGCAAGGCATAATGTCCCAGCTTCTAGCAACTGTAGCATCTGACCTTCAACACATCCTTCTTGTAACGTGGTATTTTATCTCTCTTTCGAATGGCTTCTCTTTTATCCTTCATTTTCTTCACATGGGTGGAAAGAGCTTGATTTCCATCATCATTTGTCTTTTTTGTTTCAGATGTCAACCTAGACTCTTCATGGGTACAATCTGTCCACAGCTTGTCAAATTTGGGAAACTTGCTCCTTGCACAAATCCCTTGAAAAAATGGTTCCCAATAGGGGGGAAATCCATTGAGTGTAGTGGTCACAAGATCTGCATTATCTGTTGAGTCTCCAATAGTTGCTAATTGGTCCTTAATCTACGAGATTCTCATGAAATAGTTGGAAACTACTTCTGACTTGTTCATTGTCACGTTTCTGAGTTGATTCCTTAGAGTAAGATTTTGGCTAGTGTTATTTCTTTCATAAAGTTTGGTTAGGGCATCAAACATTTCTTTCTATGTATTTAGTTTTGATACAATTGGTATCAGATGATCCTTAATCGAGTTTTCCAATATCCTTTTGGCCTTGAATTCATTCTTCCTGAACTTTTCTTTGGCTTCGTCTTCTTCTGGTTCTGGAAGTACCTGCTTGATATGATATAATAAATCATTCTATTCTAGAATGAAGAGTACCCTATGCTTCCAGGATATGAATTTATTTGCTCCATCCAGTCTATCTTCAACTCTCAATTCTAGTACTCATTTTCGTTGGTAGAAACCCTAGATCTGAGAAATTTCAAATTTTCGGACTTCACCAAACTACAAAATGAATGTTGCAAGGGGTGCGCTAGGGTAGGATGAACTTCCCAATGAATTAATTAACCCCAATTATATTGGGATAGTGCTCAATGATCTTGACAAAGAGAGTGTGTTGCAGTGGCAAGGTCACTACAGCTGAAGCAGAAAGTTACTGTGACAAATATGATCTTCCTTACAGTGGTTAGAATGTTCTGAATGTAACCAGCTCTGATACCATGTTAGATTTTATTCACTTTTAAAAATAAATTAGGTTTACCAATATATTTAGATATTCTTTCAAATTAGAATTTATATCATGTACTGGAAATAAGAGCAGCGGTAACAGGCACAAGAAGACACAAGAGTTTATTCTGGGAAAAACCTAGCCAACCTTTCTTAGAGAGATTTCATCCAAACAAGTCCAACCATGAACCAATAGATAAAACCTAGCATAATGTCTAGCTAAATATACAACCAGAAATACCACCCCATCTACAGCAGCAACACCATACAAGAGTAGCGCACCTCTACAAAGGGTAGTGCACAAGAGAGAGTTACCACAAAGATTGAACAATAAGAATATTCGTCTACTATAGTTGTTGCGTCACCTTCCTCATAATTGTGCCTTCCTTTTTTGTGGATGAGAGAGTGTGAGTGTGTGTCTCAAATGAGCCAAGGCCCCTTGTATTTATATTCTTCATGTCCTCCTTACTGGGCCAACTTCTCCTCTGGAATGGTGTCACTTCATTTATTATTTATCCTTCTGGGCCGACTTCTCTTTTGGGGTATTTCCACATTTATTCAATGGTTCTTTTTCTTCCAGAATATTCTTCTCATCTAAGAAAGGTCATCTAGGAGGCAAAGTATCTCCCGCAGCTACCAAACATAAACAAAGACAGCTAGAGAATTTAAAGTGGGAGAGCATGTGCTTTTGAAAGTGAAGCCCGAGAAGAGCTCATTAAATTTGGGCAGTTGTACAAAGCTAATATCCAAATTATATGGTCCATTTGAGATACTGGACAGAATAGGGTCTGTTGCATACATTCTTTCATTTCCTTCTTCCATGAATGTGCATAATGTATTTCATGTCTTTTTGTTGAAAAAGTATGTGCATGATCCTAACCATGTTATTGATTGGAATTTGATTCAGGTGAAGCCAAAAGGAGACTTTCAGGTCCATCCGATGTACATATTTGATAGAAGTCAAAATACTCTAGAATCGATACATGGAACTGGTAAAAGTTTAGTGGACCTACTACGGTCCTAAAGATGCTACTTGGGAGCATGAAGATGCCATGTGGGAAGAGTACCCACTAATTTTTGAAGAATTTTGAAATTTTGGATTTCTTTTTTGTATATGCACCAAGGACGGTGACAAAATAAGGGAGAGGGGAATGTAATACCCCAGTTTTGAGTCCCCGAATTAATAATGTATTTTATTTATTTGATGGAAGGTTGGAGTGCATGAACAATTGAAAGGGGCCAGGGTGCCTAGGAAATGTAATACTTTATTAATAATAAAATGCATCATTGGATATGGGGTGTACAAGAACAAGAGTTATGGGGGTGTATGATTCAACGAGAGGGGGAAAGTTGAGGGGCTAAGCCTTTACATTTTCAAATTATTTTTATTTTACCCACCTTGGAATTTTGAAGAGAAAGAGGGGATTACGTGAGCTTCTTGGGGGAAGGATACATTATCCTTTTGATATTTAAATCCTTTTTTCAATTGTCTTGGGGGTTGGCCATTCATTCTCATTGAACTCGTTTTTGGGAATCGTTCTTCTCTAATTCACTCGTTTGATCATTCT
>SNQJ01S0011376.1:85245-104113 GCA_010110895.2 Picea sitchensis
TTTGGCTTGGGATGAATAAGGATGTTGTTGATTACATTGCTATATGCATGGAATGTCAAAGAGTGAAATTCAAGCATAGAAACCCAGCAGGTTTGCTACATTTGTTACCAAGAGGAAATAGGAAGTGGTAACCATTGATTTTATTACTGAGTTGCTTAGGACAACAAGGAAACATGATTCAATAATAGTAGTTATGGATATATTGAAAAAGGCTTCTCATTTTGTTCCTATAAAAATGACTCATACATCAGCTAATATTGCATAAATTTACATGAGGGATATTTCTAGGTTGCATGGAATACATAAGGAAATTTCTCAGAGAGAGATACAAAGTTTACTTCAAATTTATGGAGGGGATTATTTAAAGTATTTGGTACAAATCTAAACTTTAGAGCATCATACCATCCACAGTCACAAGGGAAGATAGACAAAGTCAACCAAGTAATTGAAGACATGTTAAGAATGTATGTGATAGATAAGCCATCTAAGTGGTAAGATTACTTACATTTGGTTGAGTTTCTATATAATAATGGGTATGAAGATTCATTTAATATGAACCCATGTGAAGCTTTGTATGGTAGAAAATGCAATAATCTAGTGAGTTGGGACAACCTAGCAGACATAGTAGTACTTGGACCAGAATTACTCAAGGATATGGAATACCAAATGCTTAAAATTTAGCAAAATTTGAAACCAACAAAAGATAGGCGAAAGAGTTATGCAGATAAGAAAAATATTGTTAGATTGTATTCACTTTTATAGAGAAATTAGGTTTAATAGTATATTTATATCTTATTTCACATTATCATTTATATCATGTACTGAAAATAAGAGCACTAGTAACAAGCATAAGAAAACACAATATTTTATCCTGGGAAAACCCCAAATGAGGGAAAAACCTAACCAACCTTTCTTAGAGAGAGTTTTTCCAAAAAATTCCAACCATGACCCAACAGATAAACCCTAGCACAATGGATAGATAAATATACAACCATAAATACCACCCCAGCTACAACAGCAACACCATACAAGAGTAGCGCACCTCTACTAAGGATAGAACACAAGAGAGAGTTACCACAAAGACTAAACAATAAGAATCTTCTGCTACTGTAGTTGTTGCATCACCTTCCTCATACTTGCACCTTCCTTTTTTGTGGATGAGAGAGTGTGAGTGTGTGTCTGAAATGAGCCAAGGCACCTTGTATTTATAATCTTCTTGTCCTCCTTACTGAGCTGACTTCTCCTCTGAAATGGTGTCACTTCATTTATTATTTATCCTTTTGGGTCGACTTCTCTTCTGGGGTATTTCCACTTTTTTTCAATGGTTCTCTTGCTTATGGAATACTCTTCTCATCTAAAAAAGGTCATCTAGGAGGGAAAGTACCTCCCGCAGCTACCAAACATCAACACTCCCTTTTAGCTAGGGAGGTATCTTTCACGATGTATTCTTCTGGTATTCCACTGACTACTCACCAATCAAATAATAGCATACATATAATACCATACCATCGGTAGCTCGAATCATCCATCACGGTATCTAGGACTATGTTTCAATCATCGAGTAGCACACACCTACCCAAATTGTCCATTAATACACAACTATTGTCATAATACAATAGTACACAACTACTGCCATAGTCCTCCTTACTATGTTGTGATGTTCCTTCTTCTTTTCTTGTAGTGTTATTCACACCCATCCACTTCGCATGGTATGGGAAAGACTTCCTCCATAGCCCCAATCACACCTAGCCACTTATCATGGCTTAGGAAAGGCTATCCCATGGTTCAAGACCATGATCCAAGTCTTATTATCACCTAGCCACTTCACATGGCATAGGAAAGACTTTCCACAAGTCTTATTCACACCTAGCCACCTCGCGTGGCATAGGAAATACTTGTATTGGGATGTGATATTTCTCCTCTCCCAGTAATCTTATTTGCACCTATCACCTCACATGGTGTAGGAAATACTACGACCATAGCCCCAATCACACCTATCCACTTCACATGGGTTAGGAAAGTCCACGCCATGATCCCAATCACACCTAGCCACTTCACATGGCATAGGAAATACCATGCTACAAGTCCCAATCACACCTAGCCACTTTGCATGGTGTAGGAAATACTTGTACCAGGATAGTAATTAATCCCTTGGTCGCTTCTCATGACTGATCTAGGAAAACCTTGGCCAAAGGGAGAGTCCCTTGTAGGAGAAACATCAAGCCTCCCTCTCAATGATGGTGGATATTCTGCATCATGCCAAGATTGTCTCTGAAGTACTCATAATTCACTCTAGAAAGAGGCTTGGTGAGAATTTTTGTTGTCTTATCATCAGTGGATATGTAATGGAGCTCCACAACTCCTCTATGGACCATGTCTCATATGTAGTGGTATTTGATCTCTATATTCTTTGACTTGTCATGAAATAAGGGATTCTCTGACAACTTCATACAACTTTGATTGTCACAATGTATCAAAGTTGGCTCCAAATTTAGATCAAATAACCATGAAAGAAACTTCAGGAGCCACACTACTTCATGGCTTGCAACATTGGTTTCAATATAATCTTCCTTTATTGCACTGAGTGCCACTAGCATCTGCTTCCTTCTCAACCATGATATCACACCTGATCCCAAACTAAAGCAACACCCTGAGGTTCTTTTCCGGTCCACTACACTCCCTACCCAATCAAAGTCTGTATAACCTAATAGATTCACTTCTCCATCTGAGACATATCTCAATCCATATCCAATCATACCATGTAGGTACCTCAACACATGTTTCATTGCTATCCAATGTACATGTTTAGGTTCAACCATGTACTGAATCAGAGCATTCACTGCAAAACATATGTCTTGCCTGGTGTTAACCAGGTACATCAAGGATCTGATCAATCGTTTGTACATCGTGGGATCCACCAAATTTGAATATGAATCACTCAAGAGATTCATATTTTTCATCATAGGAGTGGCCATGGACTTGTAGTCCATCATCCTGAATCTCTGCAGGATCTAAATAGTATATTTTCCTTGGCTAAGGAAAATCTCACCTGGCCTCTGCCACACCTCCAATACCAAGAAATAGTGCATCAGACCTATATCCTTCATCTCTAACTCTAAGGTGATCTCCCTCTTTCACCCAACTATGAGCTTATCATCTCCTATTAGAAACAGGTCATCAACATACAGTACCAAAATCAACAGGAAACCATTCTCAACCTTGTAGTAAAGTTTGGGATTTACATCACTCTTGGTAAACCCCAAGATCATCAGATAGATGTCTATTTTGACATACCATGCCTTGGGTTCCTACTTGATCATGTACAAAGCCTTCCTCAATTTGCATAGATGGAACTCCTTCCCATGGATTACAAATACTTGCGGCTACTCTATGTACACTTCTTATTCAATTACACCATTCAAGAAGGTTGTATTGACATCCATCTGGTAAAATTTCCATCCCATCATGGAATAAACTACAATAATTGATTTCATGGAAGTGTACTTTTCTACCGAAACAAAAGTCTCATCATAATCTTCTCCCTCTTTATGGGAGAATCCTCTAGCCACAAATATCACTTTGTACTTCTCTATGTTGTCGTCTACAGCATGCTTGATCTTGTATATCCACTTGGAAGTCACCATTGACTTCCCTTCTAGTCTTGAGACCACTTCCCACACATCATTCTTCATGATGGACTGATACTCCTTGATGCAGGAGCATCACTCCACCTCAGCAAACGCACCAGCACACAAACGCGCAATGGAGAAAGAGAGAGGCATTAAACCTCCGATTTTTTTTTTAATTTGAAATAATCCTATACGGATTTTTGTGTTGTAAGGTTGTAAATGTCAATTCATGCCTTTGTATAGGTAGTGGTTGGATTTCATTTAAAAGGTTTCTTGTAGCAGGCCCAGATCATGGCTAGGTCTGGGTAAACATTTATGAAAACTTCAATGCAATAGATGAGGTTAGGTGAGAGAGGACGAGCTCATTGAGCCCCTCTTTTGTAAGGAGAACCTGTATCAGATTTCATAAGGCAGATAGGCAGAGAATGATAGAGACGTATGGGTAGAGATGCCTGAGGAGGTAGAATAGTTTTGAGAGAGAGAGCTTGAGAGAACTAGGACTCTGTTGCAGTCCAGTTTTGTAAACATCTGTATAGACACATAGAGATAATAGAAAAGTAGTTTTTCCTGCATATTGAGTGTTTATGTGTTTCATGAATGAATGTTGTAGATATGTGATAAGCTTTATTTATAGTAGAATATAGATTTCATTTATCTTCATTGAGTCTCGTAATATCCTTATGGATTCTTTAGGATGTGTAAGGAGTGCACAACAGAAAATCGGAGGTTTTGTAGCTAGCACAAGGAGTGTGCATCTGAACTTTGTGGAGTCAGAAAATAACATGCCAGGAGGGAGAACCAGAGCGATCAAAATCTCAAGAGGAACCTCAAGGTTACTGAATACCTTAGAGTGGGGACTATGTGAAAGAAGCAAAAAGAAACAGAGTTACTGAGAACTATGTCGAAGATCTGCCAAGTGGGCATTGAGTTGGTGCAAGTGTGCACAAAAGAAATTTGTGTCGAGTTCGGGAGAAATAGAGTTATTGAATACTCTGTGAGGAGAAGCTCTGCAAGGAGTGCATTGAGCAGAAGGATGCTAGGAGGGAGAGAAGTATTTCTTGTTCAATAAATCCTTCAGATATGCGTTGGACGAAATCCCAAGAATGAAAGGTGTGCGTGGGGGATCAAAACCTTCGAGGAGTTAAAGATCATAAGGGATAACGCAGAGGTTCCGAAAGAGTCAAACTTATTGTAAGTATGAAATATCAAAGGAGGGATAACACTACAATAGCGAAGCATGGCCAAGAGTTGGGTCTGCGAGAAGAAGTTCAAAGGCCGAGACCTTTCGAACATTGACAAAATCTTCTAAGTCAAGATAAGGTGGAAGCTCAGGAGGAGGAGCGATAGCAATCATCTAATCAGTTGTGGAGAGGAACATGAACCATTAGATCTATGTCCAGGTAGAGGAGAAATGAGCACAGGGGAAACAGATCTCAGTCGTCAGATCTGAGCACATGGATCAACAACCATTGGATCTAGAGTAATGTGTACAGGTTTTAACTCTTTGGAGTGCATAGGAGAGAGGGTTTTGCAAAATTTTGAAATCCCTACATCATCATAACCGTCCATCGGAAAGGATGCATGGCGAGAGATCAAAATTTCCCTGACTCGCGATTCAAATAAGTCAAAGGACAAATTCGTGAAATGTGAAATCGCAAAAATATCCCAGTCGTTGATTGAGGAGAGATCTAGACCGTTGATTGTCCAGGGAGAATTTCGGCATTTCGGGGATCAGGAAAATGGAGGTGAAAAGTATTTTGACTTTGCAATACGAGAAATACAAATGAGCTCTAGACCATTAGATCCATAGGAGTGTGAACCGTCAGATTTGGATGCCCCGAAATATCGAAATTTCAAAAGTCGAGGATGTGAAGGAAGTTGTGACTTGGAAGCTGCAAGTCATGAAATCCCAATTTGTGAAAGGAGAATATGGACCGTTGGATCTAGAAGGGATACGTCTCAATGGGCCGGGAGATCCATAAGTAGACGGAGGTTGGAGAGTTGAAACAACCGAAGCCCAAAGAGCCAAAGAGCTGACAGTCGTCGATATGCAAGGGGACACTTGTTGCCAGATCACGCGCTCCAAGGAAAGTTAAGCTGGAGTTTCAGTTTTGAGATCTGAAATAGCCGAAGCCCGAAGTGTCGAAGAGTTGAAGTGTCTGGGAGCCGAAGAGTCGAAGCGTTGGGGATCTAAAGAGCCGAAGCACCAAAGGCCAAAGAGATTATGAGTCGTCATATCACCCGAAGTGAATCTGAGCCATCATACTAGGAGAGGAGACGTGGCGGAAATCTTTGAACACCAGGTAAAGTTCCAAGGTGATTCATAGCTGTCATATTTAAGAGGACACATGGTAGGATTCCGCGTATTTGGGGAGAAGGAAAAGGGTTGATATTTGAGACCTCAGAATCCTAGATTCCAAAGAGGATCTCGACCGTTGATCGAAAGGAGGATTCCAGGACCGTTGATCTGGTCGAGGAGGTCAAGGATCCGAAGCGAGAGCACAGTTGTTGATTGGGGATATACATGTCAGTAGATCTTCCACTCAAGGAGATGCCCAGTCAGCAGAGGTGAGAACTTGAGAATTGAGATTACTAAAGGTCAGACTCACGGAGGAGATCCTGGACGTAGATTCAAGGGGATAGGTGGCAACAAATATTCCACTCCGGAATACTGTCACACAGAGGAGAGTGGAGTTTGAGAATTGAAACTCCCAGAGGCCGGAAAGGCGGAGTCAACAGTAGTCCTTGATTCGAATATGACTACATGTCAGCAGATCATAGAGATCTATGGAGATGTGTGGAAGGAGGAAAGAAGATCGGAACGGAGATCGATAATAGTTATCGATCACAAACAACACCAAAGGATCATGAGATCGAAGATCGAGAAGGATTGCGGGGCCAGGACATGCTTGGATGATAATAATCCTTGAGCGGGCCACAATTTCAACCACGGTTTTGGAAGGGAGATACATGGCAGCCTGCACCCGCAATCGTGCATTAGCACAAGGGCACAACCCAGGGTCATATGAAGGAAGGGGCTAGTAAAGAGGAGCTAGCACCCGTGAACTGAAGAGAGCTGGAACGCGCAGAAAGAAGGTGTGGGTATCACAGAACCTGCATCAAAGGAAGAAAAGGGGTCTATGTATAATTTATGGGTTCATTCAGGATCCCACAAAGTCTATCTGACTCGACACTTGGAATGATCCAGAGACCGGAAGGTCGCAGAACCCCGAAGGGGAGGGGGGTTGCATCAGGTGGTATTAGAGAACAAAATTGATTTATGTAGGCAACAGAGGTAATCATAAGACCAACCCTTTCTTACAGACAACAGACAAAGGAGAGACGGTTAAAGGAGATGACCTGATAACATTAGGTGGTATCATAAATAGGAGTTTTCCTATAGACAATAGGTGAAAGGAGGGCAGAGTACTAATGTTCTGTGAGAAGGTTGTTTCATGAATGTGGCAGAAAAAATTTAAACAATAGGTGAGCTGTGGGAGAAGATGGAGATAATCGCAGATGTAGAGTAATCCATAGACTTGCCATGAATGAAGGTAAAAGGTGGAAATGGCTACTAAAGGCCATGAGCATGGTCAGAGAGGAGACCAGCAGAAGAATAACAATCCAGATATGGATCTGGAGTTCAATGATATAAGATCCAGAATGGAGAAGCTCTGATTTAAAATGCAGAAGGATGCAAGAGCACATTGGGTGTATGAATGGCTCATGAAGAAGAGAGTGAAATGGCCAGTAAAGGAATTGTTGGCCAGAGAACAGTGAAGGATGATGAGAAGGTGGTTGAGGCATACTGAAAACCTCAATGACACAGAGGAGCATTCTGATTATTGGAGGGATAAAGATATTCCCACCAAACAGCCAAGTAGAAGCCAATGCACATGATGAAAGTGAAACAGAAGAAGAAAGACAGCCAGCAAAAACTGTCAAAGAGGAAGAAATGGAGCAGAGATTGATGTCTACCCCAGCAGAAGGAGAAGATCATTCAGTTGAATTGCTCAAAATTTTCATCCAGGAAGCCAAACAAGAGATGACTGTAGCATTGGAGCTTATAGAAGAAGAGGAAGCAAACAGCATGGACTTTCTTGATCTGTATGTAGAACTGGAAGCCCTAGAGAGAAGGGTAATGGTGCAAAGATTGCACATCCAACAAGTCAAGTTGGAGACAAATAGAGGAGCGTACTAGCTAGAGGAATGGTTGAAAGGAGTTGGAAACATGCCAGCAGAAGAAGAAGTCGAGCAACAACTTAGTTATGAGACTGCAGGACTGGAATCTGCAGCAGAGTGGTAACTCAATGCCACAAGGAGAGATAAAGACAGCATGGGAGATCGAGTATATCTTCCCATTAATAAGAAGGAAGAGTTGCAGTAGAGAATACTGCATAAGAAGAGCTAGCCACTAGAGTAGATAGACAAAGTAATAGAAGAGATCAAGAATCTGATTTTGAGGTCAGCATAAGCAGTTAGCAAAGGAGAGTTGAACAGAAGAGAGCCTTCCATAGAAGTAGGGAATAATCAGAAGAAGGAAAAGAAGCAACAGCAACAGCATAGCTAGAGAGGAGTAACAGGACAACTCTAGAAGAGAATTTGGGATCCAGGTGGATTTCAACACTGGAGAAGAGGAGCTCATGAGCAGGAGCTCATGAGCAGGAGCTCATGTTTTTCCTAGCAGGGGAGTGATGCAGCCCCCCTCCCCTTCGGGTTTCTGCGACCTCCCGGTCTCTGGATCGTTCCAAGTGTCAAGTTGGATTGACTCTGTGGGCTCCTGAATGAACCCAGAAATTATACAAAGACCCCTTTTCTTCCTTTGGCGCAGGTCCTATGATACCTGCACCTTTTGTCTGCACATTCCAATGCTCTTCATTTCACGAGCGCTAGATCCTCTTTAATAGCCCCTTCCTTCATACAACCCTGGGTTGTGCCCTTGTGCTAATGCACGATTACAAGCGTGGGAAAGAGTGGTTTTATACCAACCTGCTTTTTTCCCTGCAACCCTCCTTCAGCTACCACGTATCTCCCTTCCAAAACCATGGTTGAAATTGCGGCCCGCTCAAGTATTATTATCATACGAGCATGTCTTGGCCCCACAATCCTTCTTGATCATCAATCTCACGATCCTTTGGCACTGTTTGTGATCGACGGCTATTATCGATCTTCATTCCGCTCTTCTTTCCTCCTTCCACGCATCTCCACAGATCTCTATGATTTTTCGACACGTAGTCCTCTTCGAATCAATGGTTGTTGTTGACTCTGCCTTTTCGGCCTCTGGGAGTTTCAATTCTCAAACTCCACTCTCCTCTGCGTGACAATATTTCGGAGTGGAATATCTGTTGCCACTTATCCCCTTGAATCTACAGCCAGGATCTCCTCCGTGAGTCCAGCCTTCGGGAATCTCAATTCTCAAATTCTCACCTCTGCTAATTGGGCATCTTCCGTAGTGGAAGATATGTTGACACGTATATCCCCAATCAATGACTGTGCTCTTGCTTCAGGTTCTTAACCTCCTCAACCAGATCAATGGTCTGGGAATCCTCCTCTCGATCAACGGTCGAGATCCTCTTCGGAATCCAGGATTCTGATCTCTCAAATCTCAACCCTTTTCCTTCTCCCCAAATATGCGGAATCCTTCCATGTGTCCTCTTAAATCCGACGACTATGAATCACCCCGAAACCTTACCTAGGGTTCACAAATTTTTTCCACATCTCCTCTCCTGGTCTGATGGCTCAGATTCACTTCAGTTCATCTGACAAATTAGAATCTCTCTGGCCTTTGGTACTTTGTATCTTCATTTCCCTGGCACTTCAGCTCTTTGACACTTCAGCACTTTGGGATTCGGCTATTTCAGTTCTCAAAACTGAAACTCCAGCGTAACTTTCCTCGGAGCTCAAGATCTGGTGACAAGTGTCCCCTCTCAAATCAACGGCTCTCAGCTCTTCGGCTCTTCATCTCTTTGGGCTTCGGATGTTTCAACTCTCCAACCTCCACTTCCTTCTAGATCTCTTGTCCCATTGACACATATCCCTTCTAGATCCAACGGTCCAGATTCTCCTTTTGTAAATTGGGATTTTGAAACTTGTGGCTTCCAAGTCACAACTTCCTTCACATCCCCAACTTTTGAAATTTCGATATTTCAGGGCATCCAAAACTAACGGTTCGTTCTCCTCTGGATCTAACAGTCCAGATCTTGTCAATATTTCACATATTGCGAAGTTGAAAGACTTTTCACCTCCATTCTCTCAATCCCCGAAATGTTGAAATTCTCCTTAGACAATCAATGGTCCAGATCTCTCCTCAATCAACCACTGGGATCTTTTCACGTTTCGCAAGTTTCACGAATTTTCCCTTTGACTTCTTTGAATCGTGAGTCAGCAATATTTTGATCACTCGCCATGTGTCCCTTCCAATGGAAGTTTTTGATGATGTCAGGATTTCGCAATTTTTCAAAACCCTCTCTCATGTGCACTCCAAAGAGTTAAAACCCATACACGTTACTCTGGATCCAATGGTTGTTGATCCACATGCTCAGATATTACAGCTAAGATCTCTTTCCCCTACGCTCGTTTCTCCTCTGCCTGGATGTAGATCTAATGGTCCAGGTTACTCTCCACAACCGATCAGATGGTTGTTGTCGCTCCTCCTCCTGAGCTTCCACCTTCTCACAAACCCAACTCTTGGTCAAGCTTCACTCTTGTAGCATTATCCCTCCTTTCAGATTTTAGACTTAGAATAAGTTTGACTCTTTTGCAACTTCTATGTTATCCCTTCTGATCTTGACCTCCTCGAAGGTTTTGATCCCTCACGCACACCTTGCGTTCTCGGGATTTTGTCAAACTCAGATCCGAAGGATTTCTTGAACAATAAATATTTCTCACCCTCCTAGCATTCTTATTCTCAATGCACTCCTTGCAGAGCTTCTCCTCACAGAGTATCCAGTAACTTTGTTTTTCCCGAACTCGACATGGAGTTCTTCTGTGCACACTTGCACCGACTCAATTCCCACTTGGCAGAGCTTCGACAGAGTTCTCAGTAACTTTGTTTCTCTGTGCTTCTTTCGCACATTCCCACCTCTAAGGTATTCAATAACCTTGAGGTTTCTCTTGAGCTTGTGATCAATCTGGTGTGCCCTCCTGGCACGTTCTTTTCTGACTCCGCGTAGTTCAGATGCACACTCCTTGCGCTGGCTACAGAACCTTTGATGTTCTGTTGTGCACTCCTTGCATAGCCCAAAGAATCCAGAACGATATTACAAGACTCAATGAACATAAATGAAATATATCTTCCTAATGTAAATAAAGGTTATCACATATCTACAACATTCATTCATGAAACACATAAACACCTGAGATGCCGGAAAAACTGCTTTTCTATTATATTTGTGTGTCTATACAGATGTTTACAAAACTGGACTACAACAGAGTCCTAGTTCTCTCAAGCTCTCTCTCTTAGAACTATTCTACTTCCTTAGGCATCTCTACCCAAACCTCTCTATCATTCTCTTCCTATCTGCCTTATGAAATCTGATACAAGATCTCCTTACAATAGAGGGGCTCAGTGAGTTTGTCCTCTCTCACCTAACCTCATCTATTACATTGAAGTTTTCATAAATTTTTACCCAAACCTAGCCACAATCTAGGCTTGCTACAGGAAACCTTTTAAATGAAATCCAACCACTACCTGTACAAAGGCATGGCCCAGCATTTACAGCCTTACAACAAAAATCCGTATAGGATTATTTCAAATTAAAAAAAATGGGAGGTTTAATGCATCTCCCTTTCTCCATTTTTCATTTGTGTGCTGGCACGTTTTCTGAGGTGGAGCGATGCTCCTGCATCACTCCTCCATCATGTCATCCTTCCATTCTAATTCTTGGTAGCTTCTTCAAAAGTGGAAGGTTTTTCATCAATGATTTTTCTCATCAGCGCCACATAGCTGGAAAACATGTGTGTTCTCTTTCTCTCTCTGAAAGAGCCCTTAGGAGTTGCATGTCCTTCAACTTCCTCCAAAGTGCCCCATAGAAAATTCGATCTCCTCCTGCTAACAATAGTTTCTTTTGGTGGATATACCGGTCTTTCTGACTCTTCCACTTCATTTTGAACCTCTCGAACAGGTTCCCTTGAATTAGAGTCAACCATGACAACATCCCTTGGAACCTCCTTCTCCTCTCTGTCCTCATATAAGTGAGACTCCCTAGATATTCTGAAGGATTCATCTTCATCAAATGTCACATTCCGACTTATCTCAATCTGTCTCTGAATGGGAACATATATTTTGTAAGATTTCTAAGTCTCATTGTATCCAATGAATATGCCCTTCCTTCCTAAAGGGTACATATTCATTCTCTTCTCCTTCAGAACATGCATATACATTGGACAACCAAATATCCTCAAGTGACTGACTTCTGGTTTATTTCCAGTGAATACCTCTTCAGGTGTCTTGTTCCCCAATATCTTGTGAGAAATTCTATTTTGAACAAACATGGTTGTACTGGATGCTTCTTCTCATACATTCATGGGTAGGTTATGTTCATGGATCATCACTTTGGTAGCTTCCACAATAGATCTATTCTTCCTTTCTACAAACCCATTCTTTTAGGGATTGTAGGGAGTTTCCATCTCCCTCTCAATCTCATATTCTTTGCAAAATTCTTTTAACTCATTTGAGGTGTACTCACCCCCATTATCAGATCTCAAGATTTTAATATTTCTTCCAAATAAGTTCTCAACCAAAGCCTTGAATTCTTGAAAATTACTGAAGACTTCATCTTTCTCTTTCAAGAAGTATATCCATGTTTTTCGTGAGTAGTCATCTATGAAAATGACATAGTATACAAAATTTCCTAGGGAGGGAACCGTCATCTGTTCTCATACATCTGAATGTATGATGTTCAAGATCCCTTGGGATCTATAATCATTGTTTTTGAAACTTTTCTTGGCATTATTTCCAAGTGTGCATCCTTTGAAAACATCATCATGTGCTACTTGCATGTTTGGTAGACCTATGAACATCTTACTCAATATCAATAGTGCTATGTATTTTAGGTGAGCAAGTCTTTGGTGCCATAGCTCACTATGGCTAACATAATTATGTACAAGGGCTTGTTATTTTTATCCATTAAATTTACATAGTCCTCCTTCTTGGACACAAATCACGATAGTTGAATCTATGTTTGAATTCTTGGGCCACGGTATAACTTGGCCATCCACAAATGCTACCCTAAAACCTTTATCTTCTAAACTAGAAATGGAAATAATATTCTTCTTCAAGCCTTGTACAAAAAACATATATTTAATTGAAATATGCTTACCTGATTCAAGTTCAAGTGAGGCTTCTCCTACTCCTTTGAATGCATGTCTGGAATCATCCCCAAGCTCTACTTGAAGGGATGAGCTCTTTTATGTTAAGTTTGTAAGGGAACTTATGAATCTGCTCATGTTCTTGGAAGCACCGCTATCCACGAGCCAGGTATCACTCAACTGAGTGATAGTACATGTGAGTGCTAAGAAAAATACATATTCTTCATCTTTTGACTTCTTTGTCTTTGTATCTATTGCATGTGCATGATGATTTCATTTATCCTTCTTATGAGTACATTGCAAGGCATAATGTCCCAGCTTCTAGCAACTATAGCATTTGACCTTCAACAAATCCTTCTTGCAACGTGGCATTTTATCTCTCTTTAGACTGGCTTCTCTTTTATCCTTCATTTTCTTCACATGGGCGGCAAGAGCTTGATTTCTGTCATCATTTGTCTTTTGCGTTTCAGATGTCAACCTAGCCTCTTCATGGGTACAATCTGTCCACAACTTGTCAAATTTGGGAAACTTGCTCCTTGCACAAATCCCTTGAAAAAATGGGTCCCAAGAGGAGGGAAATCCATTGAGTGTAGTGGTCACAAGATCTGCATTATATGTTGAGTCTCCAATAGTTGCTAATTGGTCCTTAATCTATGATATTCTCATGAAATAGTTGGAAACTGTTTCTGACTTGTTCATTGTCACGTTTCTGAGTTGATTCCTTAGAGTAAGATTTTGGCTAGTGTTATTTCTTTCATAAAGTTTGGTTAGGGAATCAAACATTTCTTTCTATGTATTTAGTTTTGATACAATTGGTATCGGATGATCCTTAATCGAGTTTTCCAATATCCTTTTGGCCTTGACTTCATTCTTCCTGAACTTTTCTTTGGCTTCGTCTTCTTCTGGTTCTGGAAGTACCTGCTTGATATGATATAATAAATCATTCTCTTATAGAATGAAGAGTACCCTATGCTTCCAGGATATGAATTTATTTTCTCCATCCAGTCTATCTTCAACTCTCAATTCTAGTACTCATTTTCGTTGGTAGAAACCCTAGATCTGAGAAATTTCAAATTTTCGGACTTCACCAAACTACAAAATGAATGTTGCAAGGGGTGTGATAGGGTAGGATGAACTTCCCAATGAATTAATTAACCCCAATTATATTGGGATAGTGCTCAATGATCTTAACAAAGAGAGTGTGTTGCAGTGGCAAGGTCACTACAGCTGAATCAGAAAGTTACTGTGACAAATATGATCTTCCTTATAGTGGTTAGAATGTTCTGAATGTAACCAACTCTGATACCATGTTAGATTTTATTCACTTTTAAAAATAAATTAGGTATACCAATATATTTAGATATTCTTTCAAATTAGAATTTATATCATGTACTGGAAATAAGAGCAGTGGTAACAAGCACAAGAAGACACAAGAGTTTATTCTGGGAAAACCCCAAATGGGGGAAAAACCTATCCAACCTTTCTTAGAGAGATTTCGTCCAAACAATTCCAACCATGAACCAATAGATAAAACCTAGCATAATGTCTAGCTAAATATACAACCAGAAATACCACCCCATCTGTAGCAGCAACACCATACAAGAGTAGCGCACCTCTACAAAGGGTAGCACACAAGAGAGAGTTACTACAAAGATTGAACAATAAGAATATTCTTCTACTATAGTTGTTGTGTCACCTTCCTCATAATTGTGCCTTCCTTTTTTGTGGATGAGAGAGTGTGAGTGTGTGTCTCAAATGAGCCAAGTCCCCTTGTATTTATATTCTTCATGTCCTCCTTACTGGGCCAACTTCTCCTCTGGAATGGTGTCACTTCATTTATTATTTATCCTTCTGGGCCGACTTCTCTTTTGGGGTATTTCCACATTTATTCAATGGTTCTTTTTCTTCTAGAATATTCTTCTCGTCTAAGAAAGGTCATCTAAGAGGAAAAGTATCTCCCGCAGCTACCAAACATAAACAAAGATAGCTAGAGAATTTAAAGTGGGAGAGAATGTGCTTTTGAAATTGAAGCCCGAGAAGAGCTTATTAAATTTGGGCAGTTGTACAAAGCTAATATCCAAATTATATGGTCCATTTGAGATACTGGACAGAATAGGGCCTGTTGCATACATTCTTTCATTTCCTGCTTCCATGAATGTGCATAATGTATTTCATGTCTTTTTGTTGAAAAAGTATGTGCACGATCCTAACTATGTTATTGATTGGAATTTGATTCAGGTGAAGCCAGAAGGAGACTTTCAAGTCCATCCGGTGTACATATTTGATAGAAGTCAAAATACTCTGGAATCAATACATGGAACTGGTAAAAGTTTAGTGGACCTACTATGGTCCTAAAGATGCTACTTGGGAGCATGAAGATGCCATGTGGGAAGAGTACCCACTACCTTTTGAAGAATTTTGAAATTTTGGATTTCTTTTTTGTATATGCACCAAGGACATTGACAAAATAAGGGAGAGGGCAATGTAATACCCCAGTTTTGAGTCCCCAAATTAATAATGTACTTTGTTTAGTTGATGGAAGGTTGGAGTGCATGAACAATTGAAAGGGGCCAAGGTGCCCAAGAAATGTAATACTTTGATCATTATTAATAATAAAATGCATCATTGGATATGGGGCGTACAAGAACAAGAGTTATGGGGGTGTATGATTCAACGAGAGGGGGAAAGTTGAGGGGCTAATCCTTTACATTTTCAAATTATTTTTATTTTACCCACCTTGGAATTTTGAAGAGAAAGAGGGGGTTACGTGAGCTTCTTGGGGGAAGGATACATTATCCTTTTGATATTTAAATCCTTTTTTCAATTGTCTTGGGGGTTGGCCATTCATTCTCATTGAACTCGTTTTTGGGAATCGTTCTTCTCTAATTCACTCGTTTGATCATTCTTGCTTTGCATGGGGAAAGGAAAATGAATTGTTGAAGGCAAGTAGCCATAGTTGGTTGGTTGTAATTAATTATTGATTATTCCAGAAAGGGAGGGATGCTTGTGGGCATGAGAATAAGGGAATTTGAGAGAGAATTTTCCATAGCTGAGATTCCTGAGAGTTTCCAGCATCAATACTTCTTAACCAAAAGCATTGGAACACTAGAAAGAGGTGGGCATCTTGAGGGACTGTGTGGTAGTGAAGGGGGTTCATTTTCTTTAGGTCATGCAGGTTGAAGGGAAAGAAAGATGGTAAACTGGGTTTTGTTGTGTGGTTGAGAAACCTATGATATCTTGATTGTTGATTGGTTTGGGAAACTGTTATAGTCCAAAATGCCACCACTATGCATTTTGTATCATGGCTCATCCATATACACATTTTCAAATCACTTTTGTTGAGTTTCCTTCTTAAAAACTCCATTTTTCAAGGTGTACGCTCCCTGATACACATGCAGCATGCATACATACACGAGTTGATACATATGCAGCCCATGTACACTCACAAAAGTTGCAAAAAAAATAAAAAAATGAGCTTCTTGGCGAGGTTTACGGGATATGATGTGTTTCACGACCATTTTTACCTCATGTATCCCTTCTCAAAATCGAATAACCATCTATTTTCCATATAAAATGGACCTAGGGGGGTCAATGGAGGATATAGAATGAAGAAACAAAGAAACTCTGCCTAAATTTCTCCTTCTTTATCTTTGAGCCTATGCATCCAGTTCTGAGTATCCATGCTCAGCATTCTCATTGTCTCATCATCTTTAAGAAATCCATAAACCCCTTAGTTTTTCATGAAGATTGTAAGGATTTGCTAGTGATTGTGGGATTAATGCACTTGGAGTCTTATTGGAGGAACCCAGGCAAGGTCCGTTGAGCGGTGTCAACATCAAATATTTTGGTTGTAATCTTCTTTACATGTTATAAATAAAAGATATCTTTCCTTTCCCAATTCATGCGTCTATGTTCTTATGAATAATTTTGAATGTTTATAACTTATTTCATGAGAATTAGTACATTTTTATGTTTATAATAATTGCATACATGCTCTTGTAGATTGTTTTCTATGTTTTTTTAGGCCATCTTTGGGAGGAGGCCTATAACTCAGGAGCGAGCAGCGGATAAAGGGGATCTATTACGGACGAAAGGATAAAAGTTGTCATTCTTTGTCTTTTTCTTGTTTCCCTTATTTAAAAGCAATCATTAGGGTTTTGTGAATTTGGGTAATAATAGGTTAGTTTCTATCTTTTAAGGAGTCATTACTCTACCTAACCATTAGACTCTGACTAGAGGGATTTTCCCCAAAGTAGAATTGGCGACTTCGCTGGGGAGTCTCCTTAGGGTCTATTTAGGAGATCTTATTTTGGTTTGATTTCTTGTTTTTCTTGTACTTTCTAAGTCGTTTTTAGTCTCTGGCCACCTACTATGTGTTTACCATGTTACCTAGGCTTGGTTTCAAGTATGAACTTTTTCTTTTTTGAACATTTCAGGCCTTTACGTGGCCTGTTGGTTGCTCAGACCACATACACATGCGTCATGCCTTAATACATCCCGTGTACATACACATGCTCTCTGAACACAGCTCACGTGTCTCTATCATTTTGGGGTTTTTTAAAAACCCTTCCCTCTTTTCCAGGAAACTTTTGGTTTCTCAGGTCCTCCTAAGTGTTAGGGACCTCTGTTGACTCCTACTTGATAGGGTTTGAGTCTCAGTTTGTCTATAAGATTGCAAGATAATCTCTTTTGAATGGTCTTCCTTGTCTCTTTGTTTTTCTCAAAGTTTGAAGGTTTGTTTACAAGCTTTAGGTTTTCCTCTGGATTCTTTTGAATCCCTGCCTTCTGGTAAAGGTCTAGAACCTGAATCAGTATTTTGATTTTTTTCCTTCTCTCTTTGTATGCTTTGAAAAAGAAAAAAAATTTATTTATTGTACTCCTTAGTTTTTCATTTCAAAAGACAAAAAAAAAATCGATAAGTTTAAGATTTTTCTTCCCTTCCCTGACGTTCATTTCCCAAAAACAAAAAGAGAAAAAGAAACTGCTTAGCTACAGTTTTTTGTTGCATTGCATATTTTTTTGGTTGTTGTAGCTTAGGTTATGTTTGCTAAAGAAAAGAAGTTCTAACCCAAAGTTCCTTGTTTCTTTCTTTCCTAAAAATCTTAAGTAGTTACATTTCATTCGAAACAAAAAAAGCATTATAGGATTGATTGAGCATAAGATCTTGGTTTGCATTTTAAATGGAAAGAGCCAATCTTCATTTGTAGGACTTAGTTTGCTTTCATTTGAATCAAAGAAAAATGTTCTTAAATATATATAGTTCTCCTCTTTTTCGTCTTTAGAATAACATCACAAGTTTCATCACCGCACCCTTGAGTAATCAAGCCTTTAAAATCAATGCTTAAATTTAAAATTAACTAGACTTTTTCATTTGTAGGGTACACCAACTAGACTGGGCTTTAAGGCCTTGGATTAGGTGTGGAGAGAAAACTATCCAAGGCCACCAAATCAAACTTAAGAGTTTGAGATAGGGATTGTTGAATTCCAATGTTGTAAAAGTTAGTCGGGACCCCCCTCTAACATAGGCACTAAGAACGAGGTCGCGTGAGGAAAGGAAGTGGAGATAGCCCTGTTGACGCCAAAAGACTAGTGAGTCTCAAGCATTAACATTTCCAACCTCCCGCGGAGCTAGGCAAGAAGAGGTGGGAATGCCACCCTAGGATTAAAGCCCTAGACAAGAATGCACTATGATCTCTAAGCTAATTGCATCCTAACCTACAGTACAAGCATATATTCCTTTGTCCTGTAATTTTCTTTTAGCAATATTTAATTTTTTTATTTTATGCTATTCACAATTTGATCATTTCTATGTGAGGATTTATAGAATTGGAATAATAAAATTAAAATCAAAAGAAGATGTAATGATAAAAGTAAAATGCATGACTTGTTTTAATTTAGCAAAACTAATCTAAAAACTAGAAAGTTAAAAT
>SNQJ01S0011376.1:104163-132971 GCA_010110895.2 Picea sitchensis
TGAAGGCAAGTAGCCATAGTTGGTTGGTTGTAATTAATTATTGATTATTCCAGAAAGGGAGGGATGCTTGTGGGCATGAGAATAAGGGAATTTGAGAGAGAATTTTCCATAGCTGAGATTCCTGAGAGTTTCCAGCATCAATATTTCTTAACCAAAAGCATTGGAACCCTGGAAAGAGGTGGGCATCTTGAGGGACTGTGTGGTAGTGAAGGGGGTTCATTTTCTTTAGGTCGTGCAAGTTGAAGGGAAAGAAAGATGGTAAACTGGGTTTTGTTGTGTGGTTGAGAAACCTATGATATCTTGATTGTTGATTGGTTTGGGAAACTGTTATAGTCCAAAATGCCACCACTATGCATTTTGTATAATGGCTCATCCATATACACATTTTCAAATCACTTTTGTTGAGTTTCCTTCTTAAAAACTCCATTTTTCAAGGTGTACGCTCCCTGATACACATGCAGCATGCATACATACACGAATTGATACATATGCAGCCCACGTACACTCACAAAAGTTGCAAAAAAAATAAAAAATGAGCTTCCCGGCGAGGTTTACGGGATATGATGTGTTTCACAACCATTTTTACCTCATGTATCCCTTCTCAAAACCGAATAACCATCTATTTTCCATATAAAATGGCCCTAGGGGGGTCAATGGAGGATATAGAATGAAGAAACAAAGAAACTCTGCCTAAATTTCTCCTTCTTTATCTTTGAGCCTATACATCCAGTTCTGAGTATCCATCCTCAACATTCTCATTGTCTCATCGTCTTTAAGAAATCCATAAACCCCTTAGTTTTTCATGAAGATTGTAAGGATTTGCTAGTGATTGTGAGATTAATGCACTTGGAGCCTTATTGGAGGAACCCAGGCAAGGTTCGTTGAGCGGTGTCAACATCAAAGATTTTGGTTGTAATCTTCTTTACATGTTATCAATAAAAGATATATTTCCTTTCCCAATTCATGTGTCTATGTTCTTATGAATAATTGTGAATGTTTATAACTTATTTCATGAGAATTAGTACATTTTTATGTTTATAATAATTCCATACATGCTCTTGTAGATTGTTTTCTATGTTTTTTCAGGCCAGCTTTGGGAGGAGGCCTGCAACTCAGGAGCGAGCAACGGATAAAGGGGATCTACTACGGATGAAAGGATAAAAGGTGTCATTCTTTGTCTTTTTCTTGTTTCCCTTATTTAAAATCAATCATTAGGGTTTTGTGAATTTGGGTAATAATAGGTTAGTTTCTATCTTTTAAGGAGTCATTACTCTACCTAACCATTAGACTCTGACTAGAGGGATTTTCCCCAAAGCAGAATTGGCGACTCCGCTAGGGAGTCTCCTTAGGTTCTATTTAGGAGATCTTCTTTTGGTTTGATTTCTTGTTTTTCTTGTAATTTCTAAGTCATTTTTAGTCTCTGGCCACCTGCTATGTGTTTACCAGGTTACCTGGGCTTGGTTTCAAGTATGAACTTTTTCTTTTTTGAACATTTCATGCCTTTACGTGGCATGTTGGTTGCTCAGACCACATACACATGTGTCATGCCTTAATACATCCCGTGTACATACACATGCTCTCTAAACACAGCTCACGTGTCTCTATCATTTTGGGGTTTTTTAAAAACCCTTCCCTATTTTCTAGGAAACTTTTGGTTTCTCAGGTCCTCCTAAGTGTTAGGGACCTCTGTTGACTCCTACTTGATAGGTTTTGAGTCTCAGTTTGTCTATAAGATTGCAAGATAATCTCTTTTGAATGGTCTTCTTTGTCTCTTTGTTTTTCTCAAAGTTTGAAAGTTTGTTTACAAGCTTTAGGTTTTCCTCTGGATTCTTTTGAATCCCTGCCTTCTGGTAATGGTCTAGAACCTGAATCAGTATTTTGATTTTTTTCCTTCTCTCTTTGTATGCTTTGAAAAAGAAAAAAGAAAAAAAAATTGTGCTCCTTAGTTTTTCATTTCAAAAGACAAAAAAAAAAATTGATAAGTTTAAGATTTTTCTTCCCTTCCCTGACGTTCATTTCCCAAAAACAAAAAAAGAAAAAGAAACTGCTTAGCTACATTTTTTTGTTGCATTGCATATTTTTTTGGTTGTTGTAGCTTAGGTTATGTTTGCCAAAGAAAAGAAGTTCTAACCCAAAGTTCCTTGTTTCTTTCTTTCCTAAAAAGCTTAAGTAGTTACATTTCATTCAAAACAAAAAAAGCATTATAGGATTGATTGAGTATAAGATCTTGGTTTGCATTTTAAATGGAAAGAGCCAATCTTCATTTGTAGGACTTAGTTTTCTTTCATTTGAATCAAATAAAAATGTTCTTAAATATATATAGTTCTCCTCTTTTTCGTGTTTAGAATAACATCACAAGTTTCATCACCGCACCCTTGAGTAATCAAGCCTTTAAAATCAACACTTAAATTTAAAATTAACTAGACTTTTTCATTTGTAGGGTACACCAACTAGACTGGGCTTTAAGGCCTTGGATTAGGTGTGGAGAGAAAACTCTCCAAGGCCACCAAATCAAACTTAAGAGTCTGAGATAGGGATTGTTGAATTCCAATGTTGTAAAAGTTAGTCAGGACCCCCCTCTAACATAGGTGCTAAGCACGAGGTCAGGTGAGGAAAGGAAGTGGAGATAGCCCTGTTGATGCCAAAAGACTAGTGAGTCTCAAGCATCAACACTTTCAACCTCCCGTAGGGCTAGGCGAGAAGAGGTGGGAATGTCACCCTAGGATTAAAGCCCCAGACAAGAATGCACTATGATCTTTAAGCTAATTGCATCCTAACCTACAATACAAGCATATATTCCTTTGTCATGTAATTTTCTTTTAGCAATATTTAATTTTTTGATTTTATGCTATTTATAATTTGATCATTTCTACGTGAGGATTTATAGAATTGAAATAATAAAATTAAAATCAAAAGAAGATGTAATGATAAAAGTAAAATTCATGACTTGTTTTAATTTAGCAAAAATAATGACTACAACGAGCGGGTCTATCCTCATTATAGCCATCGACCAATCTTTCATTTGAGCATCCTTGATGTCCATATCATGATCTAACATAATCCAAAAACTTACGTTGTGACTAAAATAAAATCATAATCATGTACGTGGTCCATGATTTCCCTTCTTAATGTATACTCCACAAATATAATGGGAAAGGTTAATATTTCAAAAGACCTTTTATCTTCCTTTCACTCTTTTCAAGAGTCATATAATAATCCTATTATATTTCTTATAATAATCCTTTGTCTCGATCTTATCCCAAGAGGAGACACTCTTGCACCAAAGTAAACTATCATTTAAGACCTCGAAGCTAAAGGCTTTGTTAGGCCTTGGAACACTCTGATAACTAACCTCTCAGGGCCAATTCTTGTTCAGATAGTCCCTCTTAAGGTGACTAGCCCTGATCATCGTCTCGTTAGGCGACTTGCTATGGAAGCAAATGATGTTACTTCTACTCAGAGTCCTCATACTCCCACTTTGACTATATGTGGGGAGCTTGTCTTTCCCCCTCCCCCACCTTCCCCTTAGAGAAATTTCTCTCATCAAATGACTACCACCTTTATCAGTGGCACGGTCCCTGTCATGACTACAACCACTATTCATTCTACAGTCACGCAAAATTTGTTTGTTGCTCTGTTCTCATATGGGATGATGGAATTCAAAACGACCTCAACTCTAACCTAGTCTACTTTACAGACTATCAGCTTGGGTACAGGGAGTTCTAAAAATTCCCCAAAAGGATCCCTTGGGGGCACCACTACTTCATTCAATGTGTTTCCTTTCAGTGGAGGTCATATTTCCCCTTCGTCTTTGTCGCTTACAGGTGCTTCCCAACAATCATTTGGGCACGGTGTCGGTTCTAACTTGTCTAGTGGAGGGAGTCATATACCTCAACCTTCCACGACTCTAGTTGGTTATATGTTGTTTTCCTTATTTGGTTCTTTTATGAATAACGCATTTTCTTCATTAGCCTTTTCATCAGGGGGAAACCCCTCCCTTAATCAACACATCCCAACACAGGGTTCTATACCTTTGTAGAGAGCGATGACAAGAGCCACCTCCTTCCAAAGTATAGGGAATCCTGACAGAATTCTATCCCTTTGCATGGGATGTTGATAGGTGATAAATCGCCCCACTTTCATTGGAACCCCCTGCAAGGTTCAGTTCCTATGCACGAGGAGTCGACTGGGGGAAACCTCAACCCAGGCCAATGGAATTCCATTAAGGGGGATGTTCCCACTCAAGGCATGTCATCCAACTATTCAAACTCGTTTATGATGCAAACAAGTGTGTTGTTCCTTTACATTGGTCAAGGAAACCCTGGTTTTTACTAGAACCCTGGTCAGCAAGAAAGATTTTCCTAGAAACCTGGTGCCAACCAATATTTAGAACGATCTTTTCAAGTGAACACGTCCCAACCAAGGTTATCGTTTTTGGAAAATCTTCATTTTCCATACTTGTCAAGGTTATTTAATGACCCCATCTATCATGTTCCAGGTTGACCTCCTATTCCGACCAAGTTGTCGTCAGATATCCTGAAATTTGAAGGCAAACCTGTTGAGGATCCAGGTGATCATGTCACGACTTTTCATTTTTGGTGCTCCTTGAATTCACTAAACGATGATTCCATTAAGTTGTGATTGTTTCAATGCACTCTCATAGGAGGTTCTGTGAAATGGTATATTGATCTTGACAGCTCAATATATTCGTACTTTAACAATCTAGAGATGGTTTTATTGAACCATTTTCAGCATCCCGTGAGATACAATGTCGGCACCGAGATGCTGACGAATTTCAAACAAATGAAGGTAGTCCATATCTCATATCATAGCCGGGAATGGTGTCTCCGTAAGAGTTTGATCAAGGTCAAGGTCTGATGCAGGAGAATCTCCATCAACGCTTAAAGAGGCCAAGTGGAGAACAACTCATCATCCAGCGCGCATTTCAAACAAAATTTTGAACTCAAGGAGGGCGCGTTTGTTTTGATATTTTGAAATATTGTAATAAAGACCTTTTAATGTTTGGAGGTTGATACCATTCCCAAATATCCTTTCAGATTGTAATTTCTTTAATGTATGGATAGGATTATACAAATGTTGAGCATTAGCTCAGATCTGGTTGTAATGTCCATTTATTGTCATAAGGCCTTAGCAGATAGATGGCTTTAATTCTTATAGGATAGTGTTAAGGTAGTTGGAGGGGAAAATTGATGATCCCCTTCATGTATAAATATATGTATTCTATGCCCAAATGAGGTTGTTGAAGGTTATTGTTATTGATGTTGAGAGAGTTGTTGAAGCTCATGAAGAGTTGTAGAGAGTTGTATAAGCCCACGTACATATTTTACTGAATGAATACAAGAAGAGAGGTTTGATTCTAAATGTATGGTGTTGTGTTCATCTAGATTGTTTAAGTACATGTGATGTTTCCTTTATGATCTATGTGTTTTATCTGTTTATGTATCTTTTATGCATGAATATATTTTTCATGGTTAAGTGTGGAAACCTTTGATGTTTTTGTAAGTTTCAATTGTTTCTCTTCTGATATTTTTGGTGCAAGGAGTGCATAGTGCCCACAATGAGTGCGTAGGCCGAGCCGAGATAGACTCATAATCTTAGAAGACGTAGTTTGAAATTATAGTGAAGTGCAAGGAGTGCATCGGGAAAACACTTTGTTTAAGTGTTGAAGTAGTCTCAGAGGAGACGAACGCAAGGAGTGTGTAAAGAAGATTTTCTTCAAAAATATCTAAGTAAAAAAACTTCTTAGAAGTTCCAGAGATGCAAGGATTGCGCCAGAAGAAATTTTCTAAGTCAAAATTTTAAAAATTCCAAGAGGAGTGTGCATGAGGGCATCAGAGATTCTATCTATCTCAATTGGTAAAGCTTAGGAAGGTTAGCGACCGAAATCCCTTGAAAGGGAAAGATTTTTACCCTTTGGAAGTTGAAGGGTTGAGATCTGTTCGGGAGGATCCAGGAGTATTCACCACCATCGGATTTGGTGGAGTAGCACAGGGTTTAACCCTATGATTTCGGCACAATTATGAGTTCGGGAAGATGCAGGCTTAATGCAAAGGGGAAGTATCAAGAACCAAAGATCTATGGTCAAGATCTATTCGGGAGGTTGCAGGAGAGAGAATAGTTGTTGGATCTAGGAGAGTTACACGAGGGATAACCCTAGGGATCCTTCAGCATTTCATTGGTCTGGAGGATCAAAATCATATAGAAATTGGGACCTTCGAAGTCCTAAAGGGCAGAGTAAATCCTAATAGTCCATCTCAAAGGACACGTGTCAGCAGATCCCAAGATCTGGAAGACTAGAGCTCCAGGATAACGACAAGGAGGAAAGTTCGATCTCTCTAGAGTCCCGAAGTTCAGAGTAGATCTGGATTGTTGATTTAAAAGGAGACATGTGGCAGTAGATCCGAAGGTTTGGAGAACCTATACTCCAGAGGGAAGAAACCAAGGATCGTCAGGAGCAAGGACTGTCAAAGACACGAAGGTCGGAGCTAATCGTGATCGTCCATTTCCCAAGGACACATGTCACCCTGATTGTGCATTCTGGTGCCTTATCACTTTGAAGGAACTCAATATCTGAGGTTGTGAGTCCTAGGCTTCTGAAGACCTAGAGGCCCGAACTCAATCTGAGCCATTGGATTCAGTGACAAGTGGCATTAGATCATCCCTTCACAAGTTCGTGTTTGGTTGGATAGTAGGTTGGAGGAGCATAGACTCTCAAAGTCCAGAGTCCCAGAGTCCATCAGGACCATCGATTGTAAGGATACGTGTCATCGGATCAAAGGTTTCTAGAGATAGAAACTTCAAAGGATTTGTAGAGTAAGGAGAGCCAAGGCACCCGGATTCCTGAAGGTCAAAGCAAGTCCCAGTCATCGATCTGTGAGGGGACACGTGGAGGGAGGATATCCAATCCATTAGTTTGGTGTTCACGGGGTTGCAAAAGTTGTAATGAGAGATCACCTAGACTCTTGAAGCCTGAATTAGCGAAGTTCATGCCAGTTGTCAATATGGTCACGGAATAGGAGCCATCCAATCACTTCAGCAATTCGGCACTCCGGGAGAATCACCTGTGGAATGGGAAGATATGTCTAAGTTAAATTTCCAAAGACTTGTCAATTGTTGATCTAATTGAAATATTGGATATGTTGATCCCGCTGGGAATTCAGCGCTTCGTAGATCCATTGTTCAGAATGAATGGGGGTTTTTTCAGTTGAGGACTCTCGAAGTGTGGAAGCTCTGAAGTCCTGAATTAGATGGAGAAAAGGGATAATCCCGGGGTCACGTGGAGCTAGCCCCTGACCATCACAATCCCTCTAAAAGTCATTTTTGGCCCGAATAAGAAAGGAAAGGCCCGTGGAAACCAAATTAGAAGGTGTTGTGGGAACCTATGAGTTGATCCAACTCCCTAAATTTGAATATCCTTATACCGAGAGGTCAATGGACCCCAGGTGAGGGTGGGGGTCTGCATAAAGTGGTATCAGAGCCTGAAATTTAGCTCAGTAAGGAGGTTTAGTATTATTCCACCAAGGAGACAACTTGGAGCTATGCCGCCAAGAGGACGCAGGGACAGACCTGTAGAAAATCCAACAATGGACGCATAAATGAGGAAAATTTGTGCGATATTAGATGCCATGGAGACAACACAAAGGAGAGAACCTAATGTTAGTGACATCAGTGAGGCTGAGAGTGAGGAAGTAGAAGAACAAGGAGCTGTAAGAGAGGAAGTTGTAGAGGAATGCGTGTTGAGAGCTATTTTGAAAATGGGAGCCAGAGAAAAACTGGAAGTCCCAATGTATGAAGGAAACTTGGAAGTTGAGAAGTTGTTGGATTGGATAAGTGATTTAGACAAGTACTTTGACTATGAGGAGATAGATGATGAAAAGAAGGTGAATCATGTTGTTACCATATTGAAGGGACATGCAACACTATGGTGGGATGAACTGCAATCTAATCGGAGGCATAAAGGTAAGAAAAAGATCAAAAATTGGGATTGGATGGTAGCTAAATTCATACCCAAAGACTATTAGATAATTTTGTTTAGGAGGTTGAAGAACCTGAGATAGAAGGGTTTGACAGTGAAGGAATAAATAGAGGAATTTTACACATTGAACATCAAAGTAGGTCATCGTGAGAGCAATGAAGAAAAGGTTGCCAGGTATATCAATGACCTGAGATATGAAATATAGGATGAAGTCATCATGATGACAATGAGAATGGTGGAAGATGCTTATCAGGTGGCACTGAAAGCAGAGGAGAAGTTTTCCAGAAAGAAAAGCCAGCGAAACATAGGAAGAAGCCCAAACAGAGGTAAGGGAATTGTCCGAGAGAAGTTCCAGAAACCCAAAGTTGAGACTAGAAAGTCACACAGAAAGGGGAGGAATTTCCCGAGGGAGACAATATGGTGGCAGAAACTCTTTTCCTCTAGGAAGAGGAAGAGGCAGAGGAGGAGAAGTGAAATGTTATGCATGTGGAAAGACAGGACATATGTCTTGGGATTGTACTGAGAGGAAGAAGAAAGAAGGAAGAGAAGAAGCTCACATTTCCGAAGATCAAAGAAGGAATGTGGAGGAAGAAGCAGCTAAATATGGAAAATCCCTCATGATGAGGAAGGTTCTCTTGAAACCAGAGAAAGAAGAAAAAGATCTAGTTCAAAGGAACAGTCTGTTCAGGACTGCTTGCAAGACCAAAGACAGGGTATACAAGGTGATCATAGAGAGTGGGAGAACTGATAATTTGGTATCCACGAAAATGGTGGAAAAAATAGAGCTGGAGACAATTGCACATCCAAACCCATATAAGGTATCATGGCTGCAGAAAGGACACCAACTAATGGTAAGTAAACCGTTCCAAGTTGAATTTAAAATAGGAGGATATAAGGATGAGATCATGTGTGATGTAATACCCATGGATGTTTGTCGTGTTTTGTTGGGAATACCATGGTAGTTTGACATAAATGTCATACGTGATGGATGAAATAATACTTACACCCTTAAGAAAAATGCTCGAACACACATGTTGTTGCCAATAGAGGATAAGAAAGTGAAAGAGGAAGCCAACCCAAGCATACTTCTCATGAGTGGGAAGGAACTCTTGAATGAAGTCAATAAATAATAGGAAATGCAATTTGTTGCGGTGAGGAAGCCTAGATTCATCCTTACAAATACTTCTATGGATGATCTTCCTGAAGAAATTCATGATTTGTTAGATAATTTTGTTGACATAGTGGTGGATGAGTTGCCTTGATCATTACCACCCATTAGGAGCATCAGTCATCATATTGACCTTATTCCAGGAGAATTTTTTCCAAACAAAGCAGCATATAGGTTGATGCCTCAAGAGAATGAAGAGGTCAAGAATGAAGTCCAAGAGTTGTTGGATAAGGGTTTGGTCAGAGAAAGTTGTATTCCATGCGCAGTGCCAACTATGTTGAGTCCAAAGAAAGATGGAGGTTGGAGAATGTGCACAGATTCTAGAGCCATCAACAAGATTACCATCAGGTATAGATTCCCTTTACCCAGAATGGATGATTTGATGGATTTATTGAGTGGAGCAAATTATTTTTCCAAGATAGACTTGAAAAGTGGCTATCACCAGATAAGAATGAGAGAGGGAGATGAATGGAAAACAAAATTCAAGACAAATGAAGGATTGTATGAGTGGCTTGTTATGTCATTTGGCTTGACAAATTCCCCAAGCACATTCATGATATTGATGAATGAAGTACTCAAATACTTCATAGGTAAGTTTGTAATTGTGTATTTGGATGATATCCTAGTCTTCAGTAAAACTGAAGAAGAGCACTTAAGGCACTTGACATTAGTGATGAGGAGGTTGCAACAAGAGAAGATGTTGATAAATATGAAGAAATGTTCTTTCATGAAGACAAAAATCATATACTTGGGTTCTATGATCTCTTCAAATGAATTGAAGATGGACCCAGAGAATTTGAGAGAAATCAAAGAATGGCCTTCTCTAAGAAACATATTTGAGGTAAGAAGCTTCCATGGATTAGCAAGTTTTTATAGGAAATTCATCAGGAATTTTTGTGGCATTTTTGCACCTATAATGGACACTATAAAGAAAAACCACAATTATTTTAATTGGGCAGTAGAAGCTGAAAAACTCTTTAGAGTATTAAAGGAGAAGATAACAGAACAGCCTATTCTAGTTCTGCCATATTTCCATAAGATATTCCAAGTAAGTTGTGATGCAAGTGGAGTAGCTATGGGTGCAGTCCTGAGCCAAGACAATAGGCATGTTTCTTATTTCAGTGAGAAACTGAATGACACCAAGAGAAAGTACTCAACATATGATAAAGAGTTTTATGTTGTAATACAAGCTCTGGAAAAGTGGAGGCACTATCTTGTTCCAAAGGAGTTTGTTTTGTACAGTGATAATCAAGCTTTACAATTCATAACCAGAAAGGAAAAATTGAACCAAAGACATGCTAAATGGGTAGAGTTCATGAAGAATTTTACTTTATTTACCAAGAACATTATTGGTAGCGCTAATAAAGTTGTTGATGCTTTGAGTAGGATATGCCTAATTATGTAGGAATTCCAAGCGGAGACCTTAGGGTTTGAATACCTTAAGGAAATTTATCATGAAGATACAAACTTTAAACAGGATTATGAAGCATGTGAGAACCCTTTTCTAAGGGACAAAATTCAGTGGATAGAGTATCTAATTGAGGATGCACTGTTGTTCAAAGGAATCCAACTTTGTATTCCAAAATGATTAATGAGAAACTACCTGGTGAAAGAAAAACACAGTGGAGTATTGGTTGTGTTAGCACTAGAAGTCACTCTCTAATTGCAGAGAGAGTAAGCCCAGTACCCATCAATTTGTATGTCACAGGTTGGTTTTTAAAGAGGTCAAATGGGGCAGACTCAAGTGAATATCATTTTAACTCAGAAAATTAGGGTAGTATGCACAAGAAAATGAGGTCTTGATCAACTTCAGCCAGTAAGTTGTAGTAATGATGAGTAGGAGGAAGAAATTGAGGAGCAGATGTAAAGGTATTCTCTGGACATCAAGTCTTCCAGCAGCCTAAGGAGGAAAAACTATGAAAACAAGATCCTCTTGAATTTGAAGTTTCAAGAAACTGAAGAGCATTAAAACAGAACTACGATAAAAAAAAATACATCACAACACAGCCATAACAATCCATGTGAATCCTTAAATCATGGACACTTCAGTGTCAGAGGAAAACCAGATGGAAAAGGAAGATGACTTTCATTAAACAAGAAGTCTCACGTCAAATTACATAACCAGATAACCAGAGTGTTTCATTAAAATTTTACAATATGGGAGCCTAGCTCAACCATCTACCCTAACAAAATATCAAAACTACTTACATCTACTCAAAAATTCACCCAACAGAGGTGTACTCGAGCTTTCATGGCGTTGTGTCTTCTCATTCAGACTATGCCTATAGTTTCTTCTGCACACGCCTTCCCCTGTCACATGAAATCTCGGCTTTTCCAGTCCCTGTATGTCTCTTCGGTCAGACTTTTCTGACTTTCCATTCATGGAGGAAAGATGATGTTTCAACCACCTCCCCCCGCTTTCATTAACTACTTCATCGGGATCAAAATGAGGCTGAGTCGACCTGGCACCTGGAAAACATGGCGGCCTCTTTCTGCGGCCAACACTGGTGTTTCGGCCCTTGGTGTATCTCACATGAACTCTGCACCTTTACCTGCATGTGACCTTGGGCCCATTCTCGAGCGCTTCAGGACTTCGAGCTTTGAGTGCTCTGATGTGAGCCACTCCCAACTCTCCTGATTCTTGAACTCCTGAACTAGAGCTTAGTGAGTGCTAGCTCCCCTTCGATATAACCTTCACTATGACCTAAGGCTCTATGCCCAAATGTTTTGGGACTTCACTTCTTGGGGAGTCGGAGCGTTGCGCGCCTTCCTCACTTCAAAATTCTTGAAGTGGCATTCTCCGATGTCCCGATATGTGCACACCTTAGCACAACGCGCCCCAACTTTGGATTACACACATTTGTGGATTTTTTAATCCCCCCTTATTTCGCATTTGGTCATCCAAGGCCCAACTCCTAAGGGAAAACACCCCCCTGCAATAATATGTGATAACATTAGGATCCATGGGGGATAGAGTCCTCTCTGCGAGGCTCTAAGATCTCTTTTTGCAGTTCCATTCACCTTATGTTGGGCTATGGAGTCAAGCTCAAAACACCTTGTTGAGGAATACCAGTCAATAAGTAAAAAAAAATGAAAATAAACACACATGCTCTAAGGAGCTTATTTATCTACAGTCCTAGACTAATGATTTTTACAAAATGTTAGGTGAAAGAAAACTTCCACCATATCCATTCAAGTAACTTCCTAACGAGAAGCTCCTTTACTCTGTCCATGATCAATAGCAAATAATGAAACCATGACAGCAGAACAGTTACATCCTTCAACTTCTCTCCAAAGGATGAAGTTGAGATAAAGTTGGGCGGCTCCAAGATATGAAGGAAATTCCACTCCAAGTACTCGCTGACAGGCTCATAGAATGAGTGGAAAACTCTAGAAAATTTGTAACAGATAGCTAGATCTGCTCCACAGTTGCTCACACGAGGTTGAATATCTCTGGTAAGCACAGGTGGGTGAACATTCGATGCAGGTTGACTGGTTCCGGGCAATGGTTTCTTACTGATAGGCTCTGGACAAGAGATAAATTGTCCCTCTGGCTCCTCCTCTTCTTCATTGGGATATTCATCAAAAGTTGGTTTCTCTTGCTCAATATTTGAAATCACTTCTTCATCATAAGAAGGGCTGCCAAGAACATCTATTTCGAGGACCGGAATATCCTCTGCCTCTTCATAAGAGTAGCAAGCATGATATGCCTCCAATTTTTCCATTCTTGCATAAAGTGATTTTACCAGTTCCATCAACTCCTCTGGGGGATGTCCCTCAACCTCACATCTTTCGCAAGAACGAACTATGTCCCGAACGCCATTTGTATACTCCTCAAAATAGCTATGACAGATTAACTCAGAGGAATAATACCTTTGACAGTGCTTATTAAAAGCTTCATGAAACTGTTCCAGGGAGGAGATGTTAGTAGGGGAAAAGGATCGATACCACTCACGGGAATTCCCATCCAGTGAGAACATGAACATATTCATTAATACATCCTCATGATGTATCTCCCACCAATGCATGAGTTCATGAAACTCATGGAAATGTTGGGAAGGGTTGTCCTCTTTGAGCTCTCTAAATATGGGAAAATAATCACCCCATTCATCCACAATAGGGACAACATTAGGAAAACCAGGGACAGTAGAAAAATTGAAGGGAGAAAACCTTCGAGACAAGATTTTGTCCATTTTGAACCAGTGGAGTCACCAATCGATTCTTCAACCATGGAGTTGCCAGGTGAATGATGTGCAGTATGAGTGTGTATGGTCTTTGTTCACCATCAAAGACCAGATCTGATCGTTCTGTTGTCCTAGGGGGTTGTAGCTGTAGCTAGAGGCAGCCACACTGAAACAGTGGAGTCGCCTCAGTGGAGTTTCCACAGTGGATTCGCCAGGTGAAGGCGCAATCTTCAAAGGTTCTGATATCTAATGCAACTTCAGAATCAGAAGTTTGTTGTCATTCTATCCCAAGCAAAAGTCTTCAATTCACTCCCTAGAAATGACGCTAGAAATGTTAGCACTAGAAGTCACTCTCTGATTACAGAGAGAGTAAGCCCAGTACCCATCAGTTTGTATGTCACAAGTTGGTTTTTAAAGAGGTCAAATGGGGCAGACTCAAGAGAATATCATTTTAACTCAAAAAACTGGGGCAGTATGCACAAGCAAATGAGGTCTTGATCAACTTTAGCCAGTAAGTTGTAGTAAGGGTGAGTAGGAGGAAGAAATTGAGGAGAATATGTAAAGGTCTGATCTGGACATCAAGTCTTCCAATAGCCTAAGGAGGAAAAACTCTAAAAACAAGATCCTCTTGAATTCGAAGTTTCTCGAAACTGAAGAGTGTTAAAACAGAACTGCGATAAAAAATACATCACAACATAGACATAACAATCCATGTGAATCCTTCAATCATGTACAATTCAGTATCAGAGGAAAACTAGATGGAAAAGGAAGTTGACTTTCATTAAACAAGAAGTCTCACATCAAATTACATAACCAGATGACCAAAGTGTTTCATTAAAATTTTACAATACGGGAGCCTAGCTCAACCATCGACCCTAACAAAATATCAAAACTACATACATATACTCAAAAATTCTCCCAACAGAGGCGTGCTCGAGCTTCCATGGAACTGCGTCTTCTCAGTCAAACTATGCATACATTTTATTCTGCACATGCCTTCCACTGTCAGATGAAATCTTGCCTTTGTCAGTCCCTATATGTCTGTTCAGTCGGACTTTTCTAACTTTCCATTCATGGGGAAAGGATGATGTTTCAACCACCTCCCCCCACTTTCATTAACTGCTTCATCAGGATCAGAACGAGGTAGATTCAACCTAGAACCTGGAAAACATGGTAGCCTCTTTCTGTGGCCAACACCAGTGTTTCGGCCCTTGGCATAGCTCACGTGAACTCTGCACCTTTATCTGCATGCGATCTTGGGCCCATTCTCGAGCGCTTCATGACTTCGGGCTTCGGGTTCTCTAATGTGAGCCACTCCCAACTCACCTGAATCCCCAACTCCCGAACTAGAGCTTAGCGAGTGCTAGCTCCCCTTCGATATGACCTCCGTTGTGACCTGGGGCTCTATCCCCAAATGTTTCGGGACTTCGCTTCTCGGGGAGTCGAGGCATTGCATGCCTTCCTCACTTCAAAATTCCCGAAGTGGCATTCTCCATTTTCATGATATGTGTGTGCCTTAGTACAATGCACCCCAACTTTAGATGACACACATTTGTGGCTTTTTTAAGCCCCCCTTCTTTCACATTTGGTCATCCAAGGGCCAAATCCTAAGGGAAAAGACCCCCTACAAGAATATGTGATAACAAGTTGGACATTTTGGCCATGATAAAACTTATGCACATCTGAGTTCTTCATACCATTAGCCAGGTATGAGGTCTGATGTGAATAATTTTGTAGACATATGCAGAGTATTCCAATATGCAAAATGGAAGCAGCAGAACACTGGCCTGTATCAATCATTGCCTATTCTAGACAGGCCATGGGATGCAATAAGCATGGATTTTGTGTTGGGATTGCCAAGAACCCAGAGGGGGATTTATTCCATATTTGTTGTGTTGGATAGATTTTCAAAGATGGCACATTTCATACCATGTCAGAAAACTAGTGATGCTACTCACATAGAAAAATTATTTTTCAAGGAAGTTGTGAGATTGCATGGCTTTCCAAGGAGCATAGTCTCAGGCAGAGGACCCTATGGAAAAGGCTGGGGACAAATTTGTCCTTAATTTCAGCATATCACCCTCAGACAGATGGACAGACTGAGGTGGTAAATCAGAGTTTAGGAAATCTATTGAGAGATATGATCACTAAACATCATAACCAGTGGGATCAGATTCTTCCCCGGGAAGAATTTGCTTATAATGATTCTCCAAACAGGAGCACTGGAAAAAGTCCATTTCAAATAGTGTATGGAATGCATCTGAGAGGAATTTCATAATTAAGGGATTTGAAACATGACGAGTTCAAAAGTGCAGGAGTAGAATACTTTGTTGCAGAGATGCAGAGGATTCATGATCAGATAAAGATATAGTTGCAGGAGAGCAATCAGAAATATAAAAGCCAAGATAATCAAAAAATGAGGGGGGTTCATTTTGAAGTTGGAGATCAAGTTTTAGCACACCTGAGGAAGGAGAGGTTCCCAAGGGGATCATATAATAAACTAAAGATGAATAAAATAGTACCATGTAATATCCTCATAAATTTTGATGAAAATGCATATGAGATTGAGTTGCCAGAGGATGCGGGAATGTCACCCATATTCAATTTTGTGGACTTGTACCCTTACAAGATAGATGATACAGGAGGATCAGATAATCAGAAGGAGATTCAGTGGAAGAATCAGATGCCAACAACAGAAAATCAACAGATGGAGAAGATCATAGATCGAAGGATTGGTAAGAAGACCAGGAGAAAGACTTATTTTGAGTACCTAGTGAAATGGAAGGGTCACCCAGCAGAGGATGTTAGTTAGGTAAATGAATATGATATTCATAAGCATGGAAAAATAGTGTAGGAGCTCATGGACAGGAGTCCATGAATTCTTTTCTAGAGGAGTATGATGCAGGAGCATCGCCATCAGCGCTTAAAGAGGCCAAGTGGAGGACAACTCAACATCCAGCGCGCATTTCAAATAAAATTTTGAACTCAAGGAGGGCACGTTTGTTTTGATATTTTGAAATATTATAATAAAGATCTTTTAATGTTTTCAGGTTGATGCCATTCCCAAATACACTTGCGATTGTAAGTTCTTTAATATATGGATAGTATTGTACAGGTGTTGAGCATTGGCTTGGATCTAGTTGTAATGGCCATTTATTGTCATAAGTCCTTAGCAGATAGATGTTTTTAATTCTGATAGGATATCATTAAGGTAGTTGGAGGGAAAACGCGATGAGCCCCTTCATGTAGAAATATATGTATTCTATGCCCAAATGAGGTTGTTGAAGGTTATTGTTATTGATGTTGAGAGAGATGTTGAAGCTTATGAAGAGTTGCAAAGAGTTGTATAAGTCCATGTACATATTTTTCTAAATGAATACAAACAGAGAGGTTTGATTCTAAATGTATGGTGTTGTGTTCATCTGGATTGTTTAAGTGCATGTGATGTTTCCTTTATGATCTTTGTGTTTTATTTGTTTATGTATCTTTTATGAATGAATATATTTTTCATGGTTAAGTGTGGAAACCAACTTTGATGTTTCTGTAAGTTTCAATTGTCTCTCTTCTGATATTCCTAGTGCAAGGAGTGCACAGTGCCTACAAGGAATGCATAGGCCGAGTTGAGATAGACTTAGAAGCTTAGAAGAGGTAGTTTGAAATTACAGTGAAGTGCAACAAGTGCATCAGGAAAACACTTTGTTTAAGTGTTGAAGCAGTCTCAAAGGAGACAAACGCAAGGAGTGTGTAAAGGAGATTTTCTTCAAAAATATCTAAGTCCAAAAAATTCTCAGAAGTTACAGAGACGCAAGGACTGCACCCGAGGTCCATAAAACTCGAAGGAACCAAACTCAGGAGTGATAGCAAGAATGATAATTTTGTAGAAGGGACTTAGAAATTTTCTAAGTCAAAAGTTTTAAAAATTCCAAGAGGAGCGTACAAGAGGGCATCAGAGATTCTATCTATCTCGATTGGTAAAGCTCAGGAAGGTTAGCGACCAAAATCCCTTGAAAGGGAAAGAGTTTTACCCTTTGGAAGTTGAAGGGTTGAGATATGTTTGGGAGGATCCAGGAGTATTCACCACCATCAGATCTTGTGGAGTAGCACAGGGTTTACCCCTGTGATTTTAGCACAATTCTGAGTTCGGGGAATATGTAGGCTTAACACAAAGGGGAAGTATCAAGAACCAAAGATCTAGGGTCAATATCTATTCGAGAGGTTGCAGGAGAGAGAACAATCATTGGATCTAGGATATTTTCACAAGGATAAACCTTGGGATGCTTCAACATTTCATTGGTCTGGAGGATCAAAAGAATAGAGAAGTCAGGACCACTGAAGTCCCGAAGGGTGGAGTAAATCATAACCGTCCATCTCAAAGGACACATGCCAGCAAATGCCAAGATCTGGAAGACCAGATCTCCAGGAGAAGAGCGAGGAAGAAAGGTTGATCTCTCCGGAGTCCTGAAGTCTGGAGTATATCTGGACTGTTGATTTAAAAGGGGACACGTGGTCGAAGATCCGAAGGTCCGGAAAACCTATACTTCGGAGGGAAGAAACCAAGGATCGCCAGGAGCAAGGATTGTCGAAGCCCCAAAGGCTAGATCCAATCATGACCATCCATTTCCTAAGGACACTTGTCACTCAATTGTGCGCTCCGATGCCTTAACACTTTGAAGGAACTCAATATTTGAGGTTTTGAGTCCCAGGCTTCCGAAGACCCGAAGGCCCTAACTCAATCATAGTCATTAGATTGAGTGACATGTAGCATTAGATCGTCCCTTCACAAGTTCACATTAGGTTGGATATTAGGTTGGAGGATCACGGACTCCCAAAGTACGGAGTCCCGGAGTCCATCGGGACCGTCGATTGTAAGGACATGTGTCACCAGATCAAAGGGTTCGGGAGATAGAAATTTTGAAGGATTTGTAGAGAGGGGAGAGCCAAGGCACCTGGAGTCCCAAAGGCTAGAGAAAGTCTCAGTCATCAATCTATGAAGGGACACATGGAGGTTGGATATCCAATCCATTATTTCGTCATTTGTGGGGTTGCAAGAGTTGTAACATGAGAGCACCCAGACTGTCGAAGCCTAAATCAGTGGAGTTCATGCCAGTCATCAATCTAGTCAAGGAATAGGAGTCGTCTGATCACTTTGGTGATTCATCACTCCGGGAGAATCACCTATGGAATGGGAAGATCTTTCGAAGCTGGATTTCTGAAGAATTTTCAGTCATCGATCTGATTGAAATATTGGAGTCATTGATCCCGCTGGGGATTCAGTGCTTCATAGATCCATTGTTTGAAAGGAAAACAGGGTTATTCAGTTGAGGACTCCTAAAGTGTCGAAGCTCTAAAGTCCCGAATTGGACGGATAAAAGGGATAATCCCACAGTTTTGAGCCTAGGGTCATGTGGACCTAGCCCCTGACCAACAAAATCCCTCTAAAACTATTTTTTGGCTCGAATAAGAAGGGAAAGGCCTGTGGAAACCAAATTAGAAGGTTATGTGGGAACTTGTGAGCTGATCCATCTTCTGAAATTTGAAGATCCTTAGACCAGGAGGTCAGTGGACCCCAGGTGAGGGTGGGGGTCTACATCAAGGTCCCTCCTACATTTTTTCTTAAGTGGTTCTTGAAATATTTGGTGCCCTATATCTCCAAAGACGTCACGACTTTTGGTGTGTTTTCTGAGGAATAGGCAATAATGAGAGCTCAATATCTGGAGTTGATCTATTCACAATTTGGCATTCTTTATGAGATTCTTCCTAATGCACCACAGTCTACCTTTAACTTGTCCAAACTTGAGTCTAGGCCTCATGTCGATGGTATTTGTGGGCTCAGCACAAACAAATCCCACAGATTTGTTGTCTAACCAAATGCAACAGTTATCATTACAACAGATTGTGGCCAGCAAGACTTCGAGTATGGTTTCCCCCGCCACCCAAATGTTTGAAGTACATGTTGTGTAGACGACGAACCCCAAGGTTAACCAGCAACCCAAGGAGAAAAATAAGAGAAAGGGTAAGAATTTTTGGGGGGGTAATGACAAAAAGGCTGCTAATAATGTTGGAGAGGGAAAAAATGAAAAGAAGAAGGTCAAGTTTCCATGCAAGCTTTTCACGAACGAACAATTGACTCAACAGTGCCCTCGGATTCAGGAAGTCCAAAAGTTGTTGGGGTAGAAACAACCTATTGTTTTAACTAACCCCTTTCCTCAAGGGAAGAATATGATGCAGGCATCCTCATCCATGAATGTGCCTGGGGGAAATCAGGGTGCCCCCAAGCATGACTCTAATACCGAAGCTAAAAATGTATATATGACGAGGGAGAATACTCATATTCATACTAGGGCCCATGATTACGGAACCCCTGAATTTGTGGATAAACTCAAGGGAGCTCTTGAACCATCAACACCTCTCCATATTGAGAAGTGGATAGGAGATGCAATGACTCTCATCCCCAAAGGTGCATTCAAGAAGGGGTCTTATAACTCAAATGCACGGGCTTCCCAGAACTACTATGTTGTTGAATATCTTGTGTAATGTCTTCTCTAGAGGTTCTCTAGAGTTTCCCCTCGCAAAGAAAAGAATTTTTGTTGTCTTTAGGTGCCTCGAAGCCTCCTAACTCAGGATTTATCATGATTGACCCTTCCAATCTAAAACCTCATTTTTCTTATCACATCACCTTTCAGATAGTAATGGTTTACGCCACAAAATATTTGATGCAAACCATTTTTCACACTGTGGTAGATGAAAGGGAATCGATTTGTGTTATGTCACTTGCATGTTGGAAGGATATTGGTCATCCTGATTTAGCTTTGTCCCCCACATTGTTAACTTCCTTTGATGGTCGTTCTTTTCAACTGCATGGCCTAATCCCCTCCTTTCCTGTGCAGTTGGAGGGAAAAATTATGTGTGTTGAATTCGAAGTAGTCAATGTGCCTCTCGATTACAACCTTTTTTTGGGTCAAAGTTGGATTTATGCAATGACAGTGGTAGTGTCTTCAGTTTTTTTTAGTGCTATGCTTTCCTCATGAAGGCAGGATTGTTAGCATCAATTAATTGTCCTTCTCTCATCCTAACCCTTCATCGGGGGCATCCATGGTCCTGATGATTGATAATCCACAGCAGGGTACTGTCAACTTAGGTATAGGTTTGTTTCCATATTTGATCAGTACGTTTGACTTCCCACCACCTTTGGATGACGTTAAGTTTATTTCGGTTGTGACAGATCAGACTAAAACTGTTATTCTTGAAGTGAGTTCATTTAGAACGTCTTACTTTGACGATATTTGGAATTTACCTTCTCTATATTCTTCGATGGAGGGAGTCAAGCATCCTGGCATGGAGATGCTCCTATCTACAGTTGAGGTTGCATACAGTATTTTCCAACAAGCCTCTTCAAACCTCGATTTGGCTCCATCTCAAGAGCTAGATCTTGTTCTAGAGCCTATTTGGGCTCAATATTCTCTTAATTCACACGTTCCTTTGGACTCTTCCTTTCCTTCTGATGAGTTGATTATTGAGGAAAAGATGACTCCAAATAGGCCTTGGCATGATCTCCATCATAGATCATATTTTTTTCCCAAGCTTAAGAGAGTGGAAAAAGGAGAATTTATGTCGACCATGAATGGATATGTTTCTTGCCCCGTCAACCCTTTTTCATCACTGAGGATATATGTCGAAGGGAACATGGAAAACATAGCTGAGACAATCATGATTGATATCTCCAAAACTCGTGGGGTCTTTGAAAATGTCTTCATCGGGGTGGATTGTTCCCCTGAGGAGATTTGAACATATACTGAGTTATTGAAAGAGTTTTGTGACGTTTTTTCTTGGTCCTACGATGAAATTCCATGCATAGACCCCTGAATTGTTGAAAACGAGAATAGAACTTATCTTGATGCTAATCCTGTTTGGAAAAATCTCCTCCCAGTCAACCCTCGAAAGGAAACTGCCATTAAGGATGAGGTAGAGAAATTTCTCAAGGCTGGTTTTATCTACCCAGTCCATTTGACAGAATGGATGTCAAATCTTATTCACGTCTACAAAAAGATATGAGTATGCATCACGGGTACAATTTGAGTATGCATGGATTTTCAAGATCTGAACAAGGCATGCCCTAAAGATAACTTTCCTACCATGTTCATTGATCATATTATTTATGAGTGTGTGGGTTTCGAAATGTTTTCAATTATGGACGGTTTCTCAAGGTATAATCAATTTTAGATCTAGCCCGAGGATCAACACAAGACTGTATTTATATGCCCTTGGGGTACCTTTTCATATAAGAAAACTTCCTTTGGCCTTAAAACTGTTGGAGCCACTTTCCAACAGGCCATGTCGTTCGCTTTTCATGATCTTACAGATATAGTTGAAGTATACCTTGATGATATTGCATCACGTTCTCACAAGAGAGATGACCATCCCGCTCATCTTCGACTTATTTTTTAGAGGTGTCGTTATTACCAAATTCTTTTGAATCCCAACAAGTGTAATTTTTGCGTTATATCAAGAAGTTTGTTGGGATTTATTGTGTCTGACAAAGGGACCATGGTTGATCCCCTCAAGGTTGAGGCAATAGTTCAATTTCCTCCCATGTGCATAGTACCACAACTTCAGAGCCTCCAAGAGAAGGCTAACTTTTTGTGTTGATTCATCGCTAACTATGAAGAAATAACAAAAGATTTTATGTGTATGTTAAAGAAAGGGGTCCCATTTTATTAGGATGAAGCGGCTCAGTGCTCTTTTGATGAGTTGAAAAGTGCCTTAGTTTTTTCCCCTCTGCTCAGCCCTCCTAATTATGGCAAGGATCTCTTATTGTATTTGGCTGCAGTGGAATCCACCATCGGCATGGTCCTGGTTTAGGAAGATGACGCAATCCATGAACATGTTATCTATTACCTCAGTCAGGGCTTAATTGGACTAGATCTCAACTATACTCATTGTTATCACTGGAAAAAGGCTCACTACAAATACAGACAATGGATAAAGAAACAGTTAATACAAACACAACATACTACCAATATTCATGGAAGGATTACACTCAGTTTGGAAAGACAATCATAAAACTATGTAAAAGTGTTTTTTGAAATCCATGCATGTTCATCCAAAGCGCCATGCACATATCTGCATGAGATAACATATTGTATGACCCGCATAGTGTGCGGAGTACGTGAATGACAGTCGAAAGACCCGCGCAGACGTAGAAATGGTGCATTGATGAGTTTGGTCGGGCCTCAACCACTTTTGGGATGAAGGGGATCTCCCCCATACCCAAAATTGCCCCCAAATTTTACCTTGGGATCACTAAAAAGGATGGGAAGTACCTCCAAGGGCCTCCCATTCACATTTGGAACTAGCTAAGAAAAATCTTGCCATCCTCCTATAAATAAAGGGCCATTATATGCAAAAAAGGAGAAGCATTTGAGTATTGTTATGCTGCTCATTTTTAGCTTTGGGAATCCATCTTCTTCTTATAAAGCTTTGGGAATCCATAGAAAGTGTTAGGACTCTCTCCCCTTGAGTATTTCAACACTCTTTTCTTCACCATTTTCCTTTGTTAGCCATGGAATAATAGAAAGAAGACTATGTACTTGGGGACACAAGAACCTTCCCAAGGAGGAAGAGGGGACTCATAAGTTCTCATATTTCTCCAAGAAGTATCAATTCAAAGATCAGTTTACTTGGTATATATCTCTTGTGTTTTCTTTGTGCATCCATCTCAAGTTATTACTTGCTTAGTTTAGATTTATTTCATTGTTTTTTATTTCTTGTTCCTTTATGTTAGTTGAGCCACTAACCAACTAACTCTTTGTTGTGTTTTCTAGATAGCGTAACTAGATAGTTAAGGGATCCCCTTTTTCTCACCCTTGTGACAAAAGGAACCCAACAGATTGGTGACCATACTGGGGATTTGAATCAAAATTCTCCCCAATTAGGCTATTAGAGTTTTCTTTCTTACTTGTTTTCATGTGCAAGGGTCAAAATCGGCCTAGTCTCACCCTTTGAGAGCAGGATTTCACCCCATAGTAAGAGAATTTTTTCAAAATTTTCATCACACCAACTTCTTTGCATGCGCTCGGGTTCGTGACGAAAAGATGCACAGTCCGCACACTTTTTCACTCTGTCATAACTCTCGAATTGTGTGGTCTAAGCGTTGTGCATGACTATTTCTAATTCTACCACACACCTATCTTTTTTTTGCAAAATTGTAAGGCTTGAGTTGCCCACTTCCACTCAATAGTGTAGATTTGATTTTAGTACTTTGTAAAAGCCAACACAAATAGGCTAAGATCTCATTCTTGCATACATAAACCCCACATCACACATAGATAATTAGGGAGATTAAAAAGAACCACAATATATTTGATTTCCCTGGTTTCCATGTGGATGGCTTAAAAGGTTTTTTGAATTTGAATCTTAGAACAAAGATTTCATTTTACAAAGTCATCACATTAAACTGAGACTAGAAGACCATATAAACCAATCTTGGAGTATTCTCTTTTCTCACACCTTAGCATGATCTTGGAAATTTGAAAAAAGAGGTTGCTTAGATAAGTCTCCATCTCCCTTGGTAAATCGAATCACTTTCAAAAAGAGGCAAATCCTCTCAACTTACTTGTTGAAAATTAATCTTAAAATATTTGTAAGGGTCCATATGCCCACATGAAAGCAATTCTAGGATAGTTTTCAAAACAATTTAGAGTAATTCACCTGAGTTTAAACAAGTTGTAAGGGCCCACACATGCCCACATGCTCACAATCTAGGACTAGTTTTAAGTTTTCTAGATTACAAAACACCTTAGGAACATAAAGGGTCCAAGGAAGGATTATCATATCCGCAAAGTTAGCTTAGGATTTCCTTTCATTTACAAGGGTCATTTTAAACAAATTTAGTAATTTATCTAAACAAGGTAAGTAAAGGACCACACAATGTCTGCCATGCTAAAACATTGAATTTAATTTATTAAAAACTCGTTTTACCATCACCACTCCTTGCACGCACTCTCACTCATTCAAAAACCTTTTTGATAGATACTTAAAAATCTTGTGGGCTTCATTTGTTTGGAAAAGGGTCTTTTGTGCACACCATCATAAAGAATGAAGTTGGTCCATGACCCCAACTTCACAGCCCTCTTTCACATTCTAAAAACAACCATAATCAACCCACTTTCTAACCTCCACAGGAGGAACACAAAATAATTTGGTAGTCTAAGTTACGATTTTGGGGATAGAGATCCAAATAAATCCCCATCATCATTTCTCATTTGAAACTTAGAAAGTTGTGAATTAGCGTGCCAAAATCCTCCCACTCAAGAATTCCTATACCAAAAGTCAAGGAGACACCCATGAAGGGTCGAAGACTAAGGTCTAGTTCTTGTGTGCATGTCTCCTTGGGTCACCCAACCCTTGGAAAGCATCCAGCCTGTGACTAATTTCTAAGGTCGAAAATCTAAATTTCGTGCTTGATGGAGGTAGCTTAGTACCCAAAACTTAGGATTTATCTACCCACGATGGCGGTTGTGGGTTGTAATCGTACCTCACTCATATTCTGAATGGTTCTTGGGAAATATCACTAGTACTTCCAGGATATGCCCCCTTCATCCCTCATTATAACTGATTGTTCATTCCTTCACTATTTTCTCCTCAAGTGGGTTTTGATCCCACTGTCGAGATATGTTTTGGAGGTTCAATGTTGTTTGAGAGGAAGGACGTTACGTCGGATAGGACACATGCATTTTTATTTGATTTTTGTTCCCCCATGAGGAGTTACAAAAAACCCAAACAACTTTTTCACGTTTTCTTGATGTATGATTTTCACCACTTGAAACACATGCAATCTTATGAATACATTGTTTAAATTAATTTGAAAGCAGTTTTCCCTATCATTACTCACCACTATTTACACACACCCACTTCTAGGTTATAATTATAGGGGAACCACAGTATCCCTGTCGTTCTAGGCACTTGAGAAATTTACCCCCAATTTTGGGTGGTATTCTTAATTTCTCTAAGACATCAGCAGTACCATCACATACACTAGTTAGTGCTATGGTACTAGGCTCAGGATCACTAGGAACTACTTTTCTTGGAACCGATATGCCAAGCCATTCACAAACAATCCCTCCACAACAAGGAGGCAGAGCCCTAACTTTCTCACAAAGTACAAGCTCCCAAGGAACCACTTACTCTCATAACATGACAGGACCCACTCTAATCATGCCCTTCTTCGATTCACTCAATATACCTGATCTAAATAAACTGGAAAATGATCCCATATTACATGACCCCACTTGACCGAATATACCCACAAAATTACCTTCAGAGATCCCTAATTTTGAAGGAAAAGTTGGAGAGGACCCCACCAACCATGTCATGTCCTTCCACTTGTGGTGTTCCCAATAGCATAATGGAATATTTTGTTCATCTACGGTTATTTCAGAGAACCCTCACTGGCACATAATCCAAATGGTATGTGGACAAGAATTCCAGAGCCCATTCAACATTTGAATCATTATCCAAAGCATTCCTGACATTTTTTCAACTTCCCATCCATCATGATATTGGGTCTGAAATCTTGTCAGAATGCAAACAAAACATCATTATTCACATTTCATACCATATTCATGAATGGCATAGACGTTGTAACCTTTGTAAAGCAGACACCACCCCACAACAAAGGCTAGATTGGTTCCTCCAATCACTCATTCCTACCCTTGCTAAATATGTGGCCACAACCCTCCCCCAAACTGGAGATGAATCCATCACAGAGGCACAATAGTTTGACCTCATCTACTCCCAATCATGGTACCTTTAAAAAATCCTTCCATGTGATCCTTGTCCTTTTCCCTTCGGTCAAGACAAACCTGGAACATCGCACATTGTTGATGGATTGATTGGCTCCATGGATCATATTCAACCACATGCACAGTCGGTCCCCATATATGGAACTAATCCATACCTTCAACCATATGGGGGAGCTTCATATTATGCTCCCCCACCCTTCCCCACCACCATTCATGGAACCTCCTCTTCCACCCATGGGTACCCATCTACCCACATCCCTTCCCCAACCAATCCTTGTCCCACCACTGGTTCCTCTACCAACAACGTCCTATCCACCTAGTAATAATGGAGCCACCTCCACTTCTTACAACCCATATGGACCCCCACAAGGTAACCCATACTATCTCTTTCCAGGTCCACCACAACCTGTCACACCCTCACATGGACAACACTAGGAGGGGTTCAATTTCATCCAACCTTCCCCTCTTCAACAATTTCAAGATTTTGAACAGTTGAATATGGCCAATCCACCTCACCAACCCAATAATAACCGGAAGAAAGGAAATAATAGGAACCAAGGACAAGGAGGGAACCCCCCTAAAAAAAAACCCCAAGCTAGGGGAAACCAGCGCCAACCCAACCAAAACCCCCAAGGGGGAAATAATAATGGCCAACCATGACAAGGGAGAAAAAACAACCTTTGAACCACTTACCCTTGCACATTATGTGGTGAATATGGAAATTACACTCACCATTTCCCTCAAATCACCAACTATAAATGGATGAAGGATGCCATGAATCCTTATCGGGCTCGCAACCCTCAAGGTCCACCTCAAGGACCTCCCACTTATATACCACCACCACCACTTGTGGTATTACAAAACCCTATCCCACATCAAGGAGTCATTAATACTCAACCATAGGGGGTCTAGCGCCCACACCCATAGGGGTAGTTCCCTCCACTTGAATAGCCCCACCCATGGAACACCATCGACCACAGTATCCTCCTCACTACTGAAGAGGAAATCCTCTTACAAACTCACAATCGTCAGTATGGTACATCCCCTGATCCATTACCTACCACTTCATATGATCCCCAACCACCAACTGGACAACCATTGATGATCCCTTGTCCTAACACTAAAGTCATCGCCTGCATGCCTCACACACCCTTGGGCATGAATGTGCATAACCCTCATGTTAGGTCCACCCATAGCTATATTCTTATTGACGATATCGCTAAATTACTCATTTCCATGTCAGTTATGGAAGTCCTTCAAACATGCCCTTCCCAACGAAAGGCATTACTTTCATAATTTGGGGTAATAGATCCTGCAGACACCCATCTAATCACATTTGATTTAGATAGAGCAGACCCCTCACTCCCATCGTTAGTCACATTCCATATTCCTGACAAAATTTAGTATATCATGGTCCATCGTTGCATCATATACGAAGGAGCATCCACTTGCATCATGTCCAAATCAGTATGGCAGCAACTCGGTTCACCTGAGTTGATCCCCTCCACCATCACACTTCAAGCTTATGATGGTCGTCCATCCCAACCAGAAGGCATGTATCAAAATGTTCTGGTTGATATAGGGGAAAAAAATTCTCATCAACATAGAAGTCATTCATGCCCAGTTGGATTATAATATCCTCTTCGGTCGAAGCTACATGTACACCATGCAGGATGTAGCTTCCTTGGTTTTTCGTACCATGTTATTCCCTCACAATGGAAAAATTGTCACCATTGATCAATTGACCCACCATGAACCCAACCAATCAAGGAACATTGATAACATCCTGCCACTTATTTTCTCAAGCATCGACCTAGTCCCAATGATAGACTTCGGACCAGGGCTATTTCAAGATTCATCTTTGATTGGTACATACCAAGGCTTCCCCCACCCCAACCCCACCACCATCATTGTGTGAGTGGTCACAACCTGTTGGGGTCCTATAATCATAGGTGATTTGATTCTTCAACTATCTATTTGTCATTGCTATCGTGATGAAGACATCTGGCTTGCTAGGCTTGATTGATTTCACTTCTCCCTCCATCCATTTCGCCTGATCCTTCATCACCCTGTTGCACCTTTTATTCCCTCACCCTCCATTTCTTCACCCCTCCTCCATTTCGTCCCCACATAAATAAACAATCTTAGGATAAAAAACATTAGGTTAATAATAAATGGTTAGTGGCATTTTTTAATACTAATTAGCATAATAAAGTTAATTTAATTAGATTATTGTAATTAGATTAGTAAAACTAGGTTAAGGTTGTTAATAATAAATTAATTAATAATTAATTAAAACCTAGGCTTGTAACTAATTAACAATAATTAATCAAATAATTAAATTAAAAAACAAAACCTAAAAAACAAAAAAATATTAAAATACATATAATAAATAAAACATATATAAAAATAAAAAAACAAAAACGAATTATTAAACAACAAAACAAATAAAAAACCAAAAACAATAATATAATAAAATAAAAATAATATAAAACAAAAAACAAATATAAACAAAAAATGAAATGAAAAAAAAATGTAAAACATTAATAAAACAAAATTAAATAAAAATAAAAGTATATAACAAAAGTATTTCCCTCGCACATATCCCAAAATATCAAATCAATGGCTTTCGGACCCCCTTTGCCATCCAAACTTTAACA
>SNQJ01S0011376.1:139413-152863 GCA_010110895.2 Picea sitchensis
TCTTTTATAAAATGAATAGTCTTGTTGAATGGATTGGATGCATACAGAAATTACTATAGAGATTATAGTTATTGTTATTAGTACATGCACGAGACTTGTATGTACTAGCTACACATGCATTTCTTGCACATGTACACTAGTATGTATGAGTTTTCTTGGCTTACCTACTAATAATGTTGGTTATTAGATATGGATGTGTGAACCCTGTGTCTTTCCCTTGTATCTTAAAATACTTTAACTTTGGGACGAAGTTTCCTGAAGGGTGGGTGTATGTAACAACCCTAGTTAAATAATTAATTGTCATAGTTAAATAATTGTTTAAAGTATATTAAGTTTAATTAATTAATTAATTGTCCTGAATTATTAATCGTTTAATGTATATTAATTAATTAATTAACTCATTAAATATTTGGGTAATGAATTTAAGTTTAATAAATTTTAATTTATTAAAAGAAAACTTAACATATCGAAGGATGGAACCATTGAATGGAGGGATAAGGTGGTTGGCATTGAATGGAGAGATAAGGTGGGTGATTCTTAATGAAAGGAAGAGGCTGTGAATGGGGAACGAAGTTAAGAGGGGGGAAAACACTCGGGAGAGGACGACTTTTGGGGAGAGCATTATTTTCAGATTAGGAGACTATATTGGGGCATTTGGGAAGGGATATTTTTTTTGGAGATTGGAATATTGTATTAGGAGTTTTGGCTGGAGAAGCTTGTGGAAGGACTTTTACAAGGGGGCACCTATTGCTAGGATTTTTGGGCTCAGGGGCCAGGAATCCTTATGGAATCCTGGAGCTAGGGAGCCAGAGAGGCTCTGTTCCTAGATGGCTGGGTGGTTAGATGGTTTTGGGCAGTGCATCAAGCAGAGCATCAGGAAGAGTTGCAGAACAGCGATAGCATCAGTTAAAGGTATGTATTTTCATTTTCTGTTGTGTTTGATAATTTTATTATAATCTGCTCATAAGTATTAATATGTTGAATATGTAGTGGATCATTATGATGAATAATGAATGGTTTAAGGTTAGGTTAACATGTCTATATTTAACTTTATGATTTATAAGGCTCTGTTGGAAGAGACCTTACACATGGTATCAGAGCCCTGGTTTAAAAACTTGGACCAGGGCCTACCCACCTACCCAATTTAGGAATGGAACTGTTCCCACCCAGAAATTTAAATAACCCTAAATAATCTGTATAGGGTAAATATATATATATATATTAGAAGCATCCCAGGGGCCCTGAAACCCTTAATTAGATATAAATATGGGCCCGAGGGCCAAGCTCAGACTCAAAGCTCCACCTCCACCTCCACCTAACCTGCAAGCCAAGTATACATTTTTTTTTTTTAGTATATATATATATATATAAACAATATGCCCATGGAAAATGAAATTGGTATAATATTATACATATTGAAAGTGTTAAATAAATTTTGACACTTGTCTCAATTAAACAAACAATATATATATATATATATATATATAGAGAGAGAGAGAGAGAGAGAGAGATCAATAATGCTTCCCAAATAATTATGCTCTGCCCTTGAACTTCTAAACAAAGGTAAACTAATATATATATATATAAACCACATTACTAAAAGAAAACAAATAAAAATAATGGGCATTCAGAATGAGTAGGAGGATATGTTTTAGCTCATCAAAGTGAACTCAGATACATAATCCCTCACTATGCCTATTACAACAATAATCTTCAACAGCATGCTATTAAGATATAAACATAAACACAAAAATACAGGGTAATCTTGGGTGAATCCCACCAATGGTATAAATACAATCCCATTTCATCCCATCAAACCTCAGTCAGTTTCATTAGTAGGGAAAATGATACCATAAGATCTAGAACATAAGGCACTCCAAAAAAAAAAAAAGGTGTAACTTCTTTTATCAAATACCGACCATCCATAAATACCATCGACTCACCCTCTCCCAGCTCTTCCCTTTCTGTCCACATTCACTACACAACATGCATCAGATGTCCATTTCGCTGGAGACATTGAATGAGTTGGACTACACCAGCCAGAAAGAACAACTACATACATAGATACACAGGAGCAAGGCAAGCTGGAAAGAAATGGTTTTTCTTGATATGATATGATAGGTTTATTTTTAATTATTTCTTCCCTTATCATGATCTTGATCCAGATGATACTGCCAAAATTTATGAAGAGCATGTTCAACCTCATGAGCCTCAAGAGGTTAATCCTAGTGTTACAATCCCTGTACATACTCCTACACCTGTAAAAATCCGAGATATATACAAGCCTCTTGTCTTACCTCCCATACCTCGTGATTTCCCTACCAATTACTTCAAATATATTTTCACATTTGACAAATAATATGGATACATCGTTGTTGAGAAACACATTCAAGGTTTTGAAAATTATCTTAACCTTTTTGAGGTGGAAAAAAGTGATGTTAGTATTAGGATTTTTTTTTTATTTTTGCAAAGTAAAGCTAAGAAATGGTATAAATATCTACCATCTTCAAGCATCAGTGATCTCAATCAGTTTGTGAAATTTTTCTTGGATCAATGGGTGATCAATAGGAATCCCTTCCTCATTTTGGAAGAATATAATCACTTGAAAAGATAGCCAGGAGAAACAGTGCAACAATTTTCATCCAGATTCAATCAAGTCTACCATTCAATGTATGTTGATACAAAGTCTCCTCATGACTTATCTCTCTTTCACTATCCAGATTCCTTTGATCCAGAAATGGAATTTCAGTTGAGGGAAAGAAACACCACAATACTCAAAGAAATGCAAGATAGTGCAATAAGCCCATTTGTTGATCAAAAGGTCAAAGTTGGAGGTAGAAGACAGAAAGAAAAAAGAAAAGGATCATATGTTATCCTCATAGGTGAAGCTAGACATTCTGGCAAGCACCATGGAAGAAATGTTGCACAGGATTAGCATAAGAGAAAAACTTGATGTTCAAAGACACCATGTACCATTAGTTGCAGAGCAAGAAAGGTTCATTGTTCCCAGGACTTTTGCAGCTCATCCTTGGTATCATAAACCATAAAATGATTATTTTATGTATTCAATTCACGACACAGTCAAAGATGAAACTCCAACTCAACTTGCAGAGGAACAACCAGTTGATATGATGTTCGTGTTTGATGACATTTCTTACCTGGATAATCTACCCAAGTATGATCAGTATGATGATGATTATGTGGTTGAAATAGATGGTGATTGTTCAAAGCAACCAGTGGCATGCTTTTGGGAGAAGGAAGCTCAATTACAGATCAAATATGACAATCTGTCTTTGCACAACAATTATGACAGCAATGAGGAAAATCCAGCAAATCTTAGAGTAAGTGAAAGATCTATGCCCTTATGTTTATCTTCATTTCAATTTCTGAGAGAAAAGTATAAGCAAATTGTCAATAGTAGGGATGGAGAATGTTCTTGTTGTCACAGGGGTAGACCCAGGGTTCAACGCACCAACAAAAACCTAACTATTGGCCCTTTCGGCAACACCTACGAAGCAGGCGAAGTCTCACCTGAGGTAGAAGTGGGGGGGGTTACAGGATTTAGGTGTCTGTAACCAAGTTGGGACACATATCTGTGATTATAACACTTTGCAAAGTACTTTAATAACACTTAGAAGATTATATGCATTAGTTCATTAGATTTTATTAACATCACAGAACAAACCCTAATATGGATCGGTGCAGTAACAATAAAGATAATTCAATCATTTATCACATAGCACTGGGTTAGATCTAACATTCATTCACTCTAAGCACTAAGCATCAATATATCTATCTAACAAACATGATAAGAAAATCACTAAACACATTCATAGAATAAACAATACAACACAAAGCAACCAAAATACACAAGATATACGTGGTTCACCCCAGTGTGGGGCTACATCTGTAACGATCCCCCCCGACCAACCTGAGGTTGGGGTATGCCACTCCAGAGAAACCACTCATGCTCTGACGTCAGTCGGTAACATTCCCAGCCATCAGGTCGGGCCATGCTACTCTAGGGAACACTTTTGTTCCCATACTGTGGAACATATAGTAGCATACCCAGTAGTCAACTAAGGAATGCCACCTAAATTTACTCTTTAGATTGCATGCAACTAAAACATATACATACAGCACACTCGCGGAAGCTTTACATCTAAACATAAACAAACAATTACTTTCTGTAACATACGACTTTTATATTAAAATAACAGTAATTACCGATATGCATCATTTACATGAAATTACCCATAAGCACACAAGCAATCATAGTCACATATATGATAAAATTGTAACATAGGCATGTAAATAACAAAACAACATATCAATATATCATACAATTGGTACTTATCTTAGAAACACTGTCACCAACTGCTTATAGACCGTCCACGAACCTCCCAGACATAGACTACACTGTTCATCACTCTCAACAGTGAATCACCCCCGAGCTGGGACTGAACTCCACCCAGGGTAAAGGGATTCCTACCCAGGCTAAGGCTCATGGAAAAAAAAAATACTTTGTCTCAGGTGCTCACTCAGCTAACAGCCTACAACCTCTCATTCCCCACATGCATGTCCCACCCAAGGAAGTGTGTCCTTTCTCTGCTCAACAGTCCCTCGGCTGCCCCACTTCCCTTCCAGGGCTTCAGCAACAGGTCGCACTGGAAGTCTCAGAGTGTTGTAGTTGTAGTTTAGCACCTACGGAAATCAATCCCCAACAATTCTCTCGCTCATAGAACTTCTCACGGGCCTAACAACCCGCTTCTTCAATTCCAATCCAAGCTAACCAGGTACACCAACCAAAAAGGGTGGGGAAACAGGCTTCGGAAAGGTGAAATGGTTGTCTCAAGGATAACAGAATGTATGAGTGAAATGGTCATGGAGTCATTGACTGGATAACTGAGTGTTTTTTGGAATCACTGTGAACTCTTTGTGAAAAAGGATGGTCAGCCTGATGGTCCCCCCTTCGCCCCATTCGTAAGGTATCTGTGAGAAAAATCTCCCCCTGAGCTAAGTTTCCCCACGATATGAATTCATGTCCCCAACTTGACACTTGTCATATCGGAAGTTACTTTTTTCCACTTGTCCCCAACTTTAGAACTTAGGATAAACTAATTATCCATACTTTATGTTTTAGGAAATATTAATATAATATGCCCTTTACTTTTGGCCCTCCCTTTCCCTAACTGGTGAAGTTCAGTCCCCCATCTCTTTTATCGTGGTCAATCTGTGTGTAGTGATGTATTTTATATTAATCATGAGTCATGTAAAAAGTAGGTGCATTGGCCCTTGACATCTAGGCGTTCTGACCTAATACCAAAACATAAGCATTATGGCTTATAACACTGTCTCACCAGCCTATAATGCATATCATATACATAAAGGTTTGTTGACCTTAGTATTGCACGCACTTTAGTTACTGCGCACGGTATCCACTGTCCTCAAGGTTGTGCGCACCTTAGTTACTGCGCGCGGTATTCGTTGTCCTCAAGGTTGCATGCCCTTTAGTTACTGCGTGCGGTATCTTACGAAGTGCATATTACATCATTTTACTGCACAGTTCATGCACGCACTATGCCACATGATGTGCTTTATCAAATGAGGTCAAAACAGCTTACCATCTTAAGTATATTTATATTACATTTACAATTGGTTCGGTCGAGGTATATTACAATCCCCTCCCCTTATTTATGCATTGTCCTTAGTGCATCATACACCCATCTATATCATATTTTTCAAAACTCTTCAAAAATATGCGGGTATTCTTTCTGCATTGCATATTCATGCTCCCAAGTAGCATCCTCAGGGTCATACCAGGTCCATTGAACCTTTACAAGCCCTATGGCTTGGTTCCAGAGTTGTTTGACTTTCCAGTCCAAAACGCGCATCGGATGCACTTGAAAAGTGCCTTCTTACTCCACCTGAATCACATTCCAATCAATAACATGATTAGCATCGGGTATATATTTATTTAGCAATGATACATGGAAGACATTATGAATAGACATAGATGCATGCAATGCAATCATATAAGCAACTGGACCAATCATCTTTAGGATTTCAAATGGTCCACAAAATCTGGCTGCTAACTTGGCGCAGCTTCCCAACTTCAGGTAGCTCCTGTTAGCTTTCACTTTCAGGAAAACATGATCACCCACTTTGAATTCTCTATGGATTTTGTTTTTATCAGCATAACTTTTATGTCTATCTTGGGAAGCTTCCAAATTCTGCTTAATTTTTAACATTTGGTCCTCCATCTCCTTGAGAAATCCTGGCCTGGCTACTGTTCTATCAGCTGGGTTATCCCATCTTACTGGAGTGTTGCACCTTCTATCGTAAAGTGCTTCAAATGGGATCATCTTCAATGATGTCTGATACCCATTATTGTAAGCAAATTCTACCAAGTGTAGGTAGTCTTCCCATTTCGATGGTTTGTCCATCACATACATTCTCAACATATCTTCTATCACCATGTTCACTCTTTTTGTCTGTCCATCAGACTCAGGATGATAAGTTGTACTAAAGTTCAGATTTGTTATAAATCCTTTAAAAAATCATTTCCAGAAATTCAAGGTGAATTTCAGGTCTCTGTCAGACACAATCGTTTTAGGAATTCATTGCAATCGTGCCACTTCCTTCATAAAAATATCAACGACATATGTTGTCTTGTGAGTAGTTTTTAGTGGAATAAAATGGGCAGTTTTTTTAAGCTTGTCCACCACCACCATAATCGAATCATGCATCTTGATTGTTCTAGGAAATCCTGTAATAAAATCCATTGTCACCACTTCCCACTTCCATTCATGAATGGGCAAAGGTTGCAGCAATCATGCTGGGTGCCTATGTTCTACTTTAACTTTCTGTCATTCCATACATCTTGCGATGTATTCTACTATATTTCTCTTCATACCTGGCAAAAAGTATTGGCTCTTGACCGTTGCTACAGTTTTCTGATATCCAGGGTGCCCTGCATAAGGAACATTATGCATCTCATGCAAAATTATACGTTTCAAGTCCTGGACATTTGGTACGAAAATTTTGTTCTTGTGCAGCAGTATTCCATCTACTCCCAACTTATAAATATCCATCTTCTGAAGTATCTTACCCTGTTGTAGCATTGCTACCAATTCTTTTTACTACAGATCTATATTTGCAACCTCAAGAATTTTTCTTTTAACATCATTCTGATACATGTTGATGGTTGTAGCACGTAGTTCATGCACCCTCCTGCTAAGTGCATCAGCCACTTTATTTTCTTTCCCTTTGATATGATTTATATCAAAGTTATATTCACTTAGAAATTCTAACCATCTGCTTTGCCTAGCATTTAGATTTGGATGATCAAATAAATATTGCAAGCCATTGTGGTCTATTCTTAGCTCAAACCTCTTTCCCATGAGGTAGTGTCTCCATTTCCTCAGGGCATGTACTATGTCTGCCAACTCCAAATCATGAGTGGCATAGTTTCTTTCATCTCTTTCAACTTCCTTGATTCATAACATATCACGAATCCATTTTGACTGAGGACTCCACCCAGTCCTTCATTACATGCATCTGTGCATACAATGAAATCTTCATTTGGGTCTACAATCCTTAGTATTGGAGCACTTGTCAATAATTGTTTCAAATGTTGGAAACTCCTTTCACAGTCCGACGTCCATTGAAACTTCATACCGTTTCTTTGTAAGGAATTGATTGGGTGTGCTATCTTTGAGAATCCTCTAATGAATATCATGTAGTAACCTGCAAGGCCCATGAAAGATCTGACCTATGTTACATTATTTGGTGCTGACCATTCTCTAATGGCTTCTACCTTCTCAGGGTCCACTGTTATCCCATATTTTGAGATGATATGCCCCAAATAATGAATTTGTTTCTAATAAAATGAGCACTTGCTCAATTTGGCATACAACTGATGTTCCCTTAATACTTGCAAAACCATCCTCAAATGATGTTCATGCTCTTCCTCTGACTTGGAATATATAAGAATGTCATCCAAAAAGACAATGACAAACTTGTCCAAATACTCTCGGAAAACACCATTCATTAAGCACATGAAAACAGCTAGTGCATTTGACAACCCAAATGGTACCACTGTGAACTTATAATGACCATACCTTGTCCTGAAGGCGGTCTTGCTAATATCTTCTTCTTTAATTCTTACCTGATGGTATCCTAATCTGAGATCTATCTTTGAAAATATCCTTGCATCCTTCAATTGATCAAAGAGGTCATCAATCCTTGGTAGAGGATATTTGTTCTTAACAGCCACTTTATTCAATTGTCTGAAGTCAATGCACAGTCTTAACATTCCATCTTTCTTTTTCACAAACAAGACTGGGGCACCCCAAGGTGATACACTTGGGCATATATACCCCTTTTTCAGCAGTTCTTCAAGTTGCATTTGCAACTCCTTCAATTCTAGTATACTCATTATGTAAGCAGTCTTTGATACTAGCGCTAGTCCAGGCATCAAATCTATAGAGAAATCAATGTCTCTCCTTGGGGGTATTCCTGGTACTTCCTTGAATACATCTTCAAAATATTTCAGGACTGCATAATCCTCCAAATTTGGCACCTTGTCTTTAGGTGTCTCCTCCATATGAGCTACAAAAATTTGACATCCTTTTCTATAACATTTCTTCAGTTGCAGTGCTGAAATTTATCTAACGGTTACTGCCCTGGGAATTCCCTGCACTCTCCTTTGTTTCCCTTCTTCATCCAAGCAAGTGAATGCTTTGTTATGACAATCCAATAGAGCATGATGTGGGTCCAACCAATACATCCCAATTAAACAGTCACATGAACCTAAAGGTAAGTTGTTCAAATCTGCCCTGGTATTTAGTCCATTCATGTCTATGAGGCAGGACTTAACTATCTCATTAACTTTTCTTCTGGCTCATGTAGCTAGTTGCACCAACCAGGATTTCCCATGCTTTCTTCTTGGCAATTGAAAACTTTCCACCATCTTAGGGTCTACATAACTATGGCTATCTCCTGAATCAATTAAAATAGAAAGGGTTTGGTTTTTTATCATACCTTCCACTTCAATCATGTGGGACTGATACTCTGCTTGCTTGTTGTCCAAGGCTGCATAAATCCTTGGCACATTTATTCCCATGTCCTCTACTGTCTTAGCTCGTTGTACATTGTGAACAGCCCTACCTTTTTCGCCTCTGTGAGGACAATCTCTGAACCTATGGTCTCCTTTACAACCCCAACATTGCATAGGTGGTTGTCTTAGACCTTGACTCCATGTGTCAATCACTCTGGTTTCCTTATGCATTTGTTGCCATTGTGGATTATTTCTGAAGAATGGTGGCTTAGCTCCCTTTTTCCTCTGATCCATCTTGAATTTCTTATTGTCTTCCCAAGCCTTTTGGAAAGCTAGCCTTGCTTTCATCTGGTCATATAAGCATTTAGCTCTCCTTATGGTCTCTTCTAATGTCTTGGGATCATCATACTGTATTTTTTCACTGATGAATGATGGAAATCCACTTAAGTATCGTTGAATCTTGACTGTCTCATCCTTAATGAAAGAGACATACTTCAGCAGTTCCAGAAACCTTCTCTCATATTCATCTATGGTCGTACCTCCAAGCTTGAGTTCAAAGAACTCTTTCATTTTCTTGTCATAGTATTTCTTAGTCAAGTACTTCTTCTCAAAATACTTCTTGAATTCTCTCCAAGTAACACTTTTCTCTACAATGTGTTGTACCTGCCCAAGTTGATCCCACCACATGGAGGCCTTTCCTTTGAGTTGATAGATAGTGATTATACCTTCATCATGAGAAGAATAATTATGCAATTGAAAATACTTCCTCATGCCTAGCAACCATGTTTCGGCATCTTCATCCTTCTTATGCTCACCATCAAATGTAGGAGGTTTGATTTTGTTCATTTCTCCTCGTAGCTCATCCACCCCAGATCTCTTATACCTTCTGACAGGGGATAGACTTGATTTGTTTCTTGCTCTCTTATGGGAATGCCTATGGGGATGATGGTGATGTCTACTAGCACTTTTTACTTTTCCCTTCTCCTCTGAAGATTTGTGACTCTCAGATCTACTTGAGTCACTCTCCTTAACCAATTTCTTCTCTATTATGTTCAAACCTTCCAATAGCTTCATGTTGAGGTCATCCTGATGCTATTTGTCTTTCATAAGCCTTTCATTATCAGCTTTGTGGCTTTGGACATCCTTCTGCAAATTCTTAATGGTCTCAGCCATATTCATATCTTCATTCCTTTCTTCTCCATGTCTGTTGGAGTTCGTTCCTTCCATGCCCAAATGGACATCCATCCCTCTGCTCTTCTCTGGATGACTGTAATTCCCCTATGCCTCTTCCATTCCTACAGACTCTGCACTGGTCTGACCTAACCGATTTGTTGTTAATTCTACAAAATGTGCAGCCATCGAAACTAATCAGACTAACAAATCAGCAATTCATGAGAATATGCACCATTTCAATTCAACATACACATCAGCATTATCACTCCTGGTTTCCTGGTGTTATCACCATGACAATTCTAGATAAGACCAAAGTCTCGAGAACGTTGATGCACAGTGCCTTCTGAGATACACTTGCGCAAGAAGGTGGTTTTGTCGAAACCACCTTTGCCAAGACGCGGTATTACGTGTCTCAACATGTCAAATCCACCACTCGTGGAGCGGGCGATGGCTAGTTAGATCACCCTGCTTCATTCGTTCGGTACTTTGCAGCCATGTGACGTCAGCTAAACGTTGCCATGTAATGAACTCAAAATATAATCATTCGAAATGGATTAGCCGAGCATGGCAACCCAACGCTCTTTGTACGTAATCTGTCTGCGCTTCATAAATGGAGTTCTATAATTACCACTCCCCAAGTATGAAGATATATGTGTATCCATAACCATAGTAATATTCAATCTGCTCAACTTCCTGCTCTCTGTAAAGACACATTTTGGTATCCCCAACCTAAGATACATGGACAAAGCTAAGTCGAGTGAGACTGGTTATTCGAGCAACATGCTAAGATTTCCTGCGAATAAGGAGGAAAGGGTCCTTGCGCACATTCTAGCAACTAAGTTCCACACAGATCCGGTTATAGACTCATGATTAGAAGTCAGGTTGAATCCCACTATAAAGGATTTAGTCATCAACAGGCCATCCGCTAAGAAGAAAAGGATTAAGCAGCATATGAAGGAGGAATCTACAGTTGAAGCGGTCGAAAATGTTGGAGAAAATCAACTGGTCTGGTTAGACTCTTCTTTAAAGGTGGAGATCGCTAAGTTGAAGTAAGTCTTCAACTAAGATAAGCATGTCTCAATGAATTTTGAACAACCAGTAGCGGAGGTAAAGAGTACAAGAGATGATAGGCATGTTCTTCAACGACCCTTTCTACAACAGGCTAACTGTTGTCATCACCCTTTTGTAATTTTGTGATTAATATGATTATATAAATACAGAAATGGATTTTAGACTGTTTTATTACAATTTCTATCTGGTGATGTTATGACTCTTGTTTTCTTTTATAATAATTTTTTCTTGTAATCTTATATTTTATTTTCATCTGTCTAAATCGGAAGAAATTAAAATTTGAAATTCTTTTTAATTAATGCTTCAATGCGGTTATGTGTTTCTTTTTCTTTTATTATTATGCAATTTAAACTCAGACTCCTCGCCTTCCAAGTGACTTTTCACGCATTAACTTGACATGTTCATTTATATTATCCTTCATAGCAATATTACAAGGTAAAATGCTTCTCTGTGCACCTAAATCTACTGTGCATTTCTTCTTCGTCGTACCGACTACTTACGTGCACTACTCTGTCGTTGTGCACCAATATCCACTGCGCACAGTTTCGATACTACGCACTAATATTCCACATGCATTTTCGTCCTATGCAAGCACCATGTCAAGTTTAACATATTCCTTCATGCTCAAAAATCTGCGCACACTACTGAATACACCGTCGTGAAACAACTTATACTCCTACTTATGCACGTACCAACAAAACTCCTCTGCGTTAATCAATACTTATGCACCCCATGTGCACCTTACTATGTGTGTGCTTACCGTGCAAGGCTAATTTCAGCGCATGCATCTAAACATAATAATTGTTTGCGTGACGTCACAATTTACCGCGCACATTGGCACGCCAACGGTTTCCAGCGTCGTGCCAAATTTACCACACGCATCAGTACGCCAACCTTTTCCAAGGACACTCTATGAATCCAATTCTAGTCACTTCGAAGTTACTTTTCTGTGAATATTCACTTCAATTGCACCCTTCTGGCCCATCCAAGCTCAGTGTTGAACTAAGGCTCTGATACCATATTGTAACGATCCCCCCCGACCAACCTAAGGCTAGGGTACACCACTCCAGAGAAACCACTCATGCTCTGATGCCAGTTGGTAACATTCCCAGCCATCAGGCTAGGCCATGCTACTCTAGGGAACACTTTTGTTCCCATACTACGGAACATACAGTAGCATACCCAGTAGTCAACTAAGAAATGCCACCTAAATTTACTCTTTAGACTGCATGCAACTAAAACATATACATACAGCACACTCGCGGAAGCTTTACATATAAACATAAACAAACAATTACTTTCTGTAACATACGACTTTTATATTAAAATAACAGTAATTATCGATATGCATCATTTACAGGAAATTACCCATAAGCACACAAGAAATCATAGTCACATATATGATAAAATCGTAACATAGGCATGTCAATAACAAAACATCATATCAATATATCATACAATTGGTACTTATCTTAGAAAGACTGTCACCAACTGCTTACAGACTGTCCATGAACCTCCCAGCCATATACTACATTGTTCATCACTCTCAACAGTGAATCACCCTCGAGCTGGGACTGAACTCCACCCAGGGTAAAGGGATTCCTATCCAGGCTAAGGCTCATGGACAACAGGAAATACTTCATCTCAGGTGCTCACTCAACTAACATCCTACAGCCTCCCATTCCCCACATGTCTGTCCCACCCAAGGAAGTGTGCCTCTTCTCTGCTCAACAGTCCCTTAGCTACCCCACTTCCCTTTCAAAGCTTCAGCAACATGCCGGAACGGAAGTCTCAGAGCGTTATAGTTGCAGTTTAGCACCTACAGAAATCAATCCCCAACAATTCTCTCACTCGGATAACTTCTCACGGGCCTGACAACCCTCCTCTTCAATTCCGCTCCAAGCTAACCAGGTACACCAACTAAAAAGGGTGGGGAAATAGGCTTCGGAAAGGTGAACTAGTTGTCTCAAGGATAACGGAATGTATGAGTGAAATGGTCATGGAGTCATTGACTGGATAACTGAGTGTGTTTTGGAATCACTCTGAACTCTTTGTGAAAAATGATGGTCAACCTGATGGTCCCCCCTTCGCCCCATTTGTAAGGTATCTGTGAGAAAAATCTCCCCTTGAGCTAAGTTTCCCCAC
>SNQJ01S0011377.1:17151-32244 GCA_010110895.2 Picea sitchensis
TTGAACCCAGGTCGTTGATCTCAGGGCTCACTCCAGGACCGTTCAGATTAGCATGGTTATTAATTCAAATTCCAGACCCCCCCGCCCTCGTTAAATGTCGAACTCACGGGGGGGGTCCAGAATTAAACGAGGTGCGTTGATTTATTTTGATATGGTGGATGAGGGGGGCGCATACATGAAAATGTATGGGAGTTTAGGTGGGCGGTAGTTGTGGTAGTGGGGTATGACATGGGGGTGACGTGAGGTAGTTTAGTGGGAATTGACGTGGGAGAGGAGGAGATGACGTAGGTGGGGGGACATGGGTGGAGTATAACGTAGGTTAGGTGGGGGATGGGACTTAGGATTATTTAGCTTAGTTTTAATTTGTTTTTGTTTTAATATTTTTTAATATGTTTTGTAGGTGTATTACGTTGGTTTTTTTTTGTTTGATATTTATATGTTTTAATGTTTTATTTGATATTTGTTTTTGTAATACATTTTTTATATTTTGTTTTATGTTTTAGTTTATTTAATTATGTTTTTATTACTTTTTTCTTTTATTTTATTAATTATTAAATGTTTTTGTAATTTTATTTTTTATTTAATTTATTAACTAATCCTAATTACTAACTAATTACTAACCTAAATTTATTAACTCAATTAATAATTGATTAATTAATAATTAATAATTAATTAATAATTAATCAATTATTCAATTAGTTGTTTATTAACCAGTCTAACCTATACTAACTACATTATTATTTTTGTTTATCCTAAGTCTGTTTGATTATGGACAGGTGAAGGCGGGTAAGGCGAAATCAATGGGGCAAAAGGACAAGGGGAGAGAGGGCGCAGTGTGTATGAAGGATGCAACAGGGTGATGGAGAATTGAGCGACAAGAATGGAGGGAGGTAAACGGAATCACCTGAGCCATACTTCATCACCAGGAGAGATTCCAAATCAACAGTCGAAGAATCGACTCGCCTATAATTATAGGACCCTAACATGTTCATCCTCGGATTTTCTCTGAAGGCAACCTTGTCTTGGTCTATGACCAAGATAAGGACCCCCTGGGGGTAGGAAAATTCAAACCCATGTGGTTCAGACCTTTCATCATAAAAGAGGTTTTAAAAAAGGGTGCCTATCATCTGGTTGATTTTGAAGGGAATGCTTTGGAAGAGCCTAGCAATGGGCTCTACCTCAAGAAGTATTACTCATAGGCAGGTCACTGTGGGTAAATTTTTGTAACATATGTATAGTCTTTGTACTATTACTTTTTAGTTTCTTTTAGGGTTATCCACGTGTCGTCGATGTTATCTTTCATCATTGTGGAAGATGTCAAGTGATTCTGAGGTGTTTGTTGGATATGAAGACGGTGCTAGTCGGCAAACTTGGAGGCTTGCCTCTGCCGCTTGGGTAATCTTTACACCTCAAGGCCAGTTATTATCTTCCGGAGGTATATTCTTAGGTGACACCACAAATAATGTCGTTGAGTATAGTACAGTTATTGAGTTGCTTCGTGACACTTTGTCATTGGGTATCTCTCATCTCTAGGTCTATCTCGACACTCAACTGGTTGTGTCTAAGTTAAACAGAGTATACTGGGTTCATGATCCAACTTTACACCGACGATTCCTTAGGGTACATCTCTTAGAATGAAACTTTGATTATATTACATATTTTCATATTCCTAGGAGATTAAACCAAGTTACAAATACTCTAACTAATCAAATTTTAGATTGGCATATTGCACATATATGAAATAACATTCACATAAATATGTAAATACATTTTTTACACATGATCCATAAGACACAAAAGACAAAAAACCATATATAATATCATAAAGTAACCCGAGTACATAGATGGATGCAAGTGCCTCAAAAATATAACCGATAACGAGTCACAGGGCTTATGCCCTCAAAAGATATATACAAGTAGTGCTCGTGGCACGTCAAAATGTCTAGCTAAAGTCAGGGCCTGTGGGCCCTGTTATACTGGTCCACAACATTGGCTAAATGCCAAAACAACCGGACCCACATCCGTGGTGCCCCCACTACATGAGGCTGCATAGATGGTGGCAGGTCCTCAATCTCTGCCATCGGGACTATGCGAGTGAGTGTAGTAAAGTTATGCTCGACTTGTATCAATACCCTCTCAGCCTCCCCAGCTGGAAGATCTCCTGCTACTGTTGGTCCCCCTGCAGTGGCAGGTGCAGCCCCTGGCCAAGGATGATGCCTGTTCCTGGTCCCACATCTGCACACAATGAACACATATCCTTCAAATACTCTGGTATAACAAAAAAATGATATATATAACGAAAACAACATAAAAATTACATATGTTTAAAACACAAAAAAAAATAAAAAATACAAAGGTGGAGACTTACCTATCTCCCCTCGCTCCTCACCAGGAAGTACTGGTATCTCAGGGTTTCTTGAGAAATCAATCCCGGCATAGGGGTAATCCTCTATAACCAGGATCTATTGTGACAGCCACACAAAGAAGTAATCATCGAAGGACTCATTGGTCCTTTCACCACCCTGTCGCGGAAGTAGTATTTCCCATCTACACATAGTAGGAAGAGAGGCATGATATCCTCATACCACTACTCGAGGACTAAAACTTAGAACTCTCTCAAAAACGAATGAACGCAGAATGGTTCCAATCCCAAAGTTCATATGTGTCTGCAAACGACAATCTGTCAGCTGTCTTTTCATACACTCAAGCAATGTGGTACTCCAATAAAAAACTGGTGCATTTAAGCACTAGAATGCACAGTTCATCTGTGCACGGGGCACTTGATGTAGATCTGCAGAACCAGTAATTCACCCAATAAGCAATAATATCGCCTGTAGCGATAAGTTAGTGATCTTTCTTATGGGAACCTACGTGCTCGAGCGGTCTGTATCATCTGCACATTATAGTCCTATCAATTCCGCTATGTTATGCGGCCCCAAAGGAAAAGTCCAAAAATTGACTGGTTCCCCTCTCTTGGAGAGGCCAGTCAAAATGTAAATGTCCTCGACCGTGGGCACCAATGACTACCCCTCTAACATGAATGCCTCTGCATCTAGATGCCAATAGTCAACCAAGGCATTCAGTAGCCTAGGTTGTGCCCGCATGAAAGGACATAGGAAAAAATTGAGTAACTCACATTGCATCAAAGTAGCCACAGCATTGGGGTCTTCCCCAACCAACTCATTCACCTCTTCATGCTCTCTTTCTCTCCAATGGACATACATCCTGCAAAACACCAAGGTTCGGGAGGGTTAACCCTTGCTTTTTACACCTTTCTTCATTCAATAAGGGGGTCCATGTGTGCTGTAATGGTGATAGTCGCGTGTACACGTGTGTAGAGTTTACTCTGCCTGAATGTACATGCGACCTGTCCTGAGACAACCTGCGTGGACCTAGGGCCGACCTTTTAAAGGTCAATGCCCCCCTAAAAAATGAAACGCAATGAAAAAATAAATACTTAAAATGCAAGATAAGGGATTTTGTACTTACTTGATCCAGAAAGAAGTTCGTTTCATCCACTGTAGCTCCTAGAATCATTGATTTTGACAAAGAGGGTCTTTTGGCTCTAGAGTCAATTTCCAAATCAGCAATGGTGATAATGAGCTGCCAACGTCTATTTATAGACTTTTTGGTCTCTTTTTGTCACTTTTTTGGCCTCCTTTATCATTTTCTTTATACCAAAAACCATTTCGAGTGATTCAGGAGTTGCATAGGAGGGATATGATCGGGTATTGGGACATGTTTTTGGAGTTTTGAGAAATTTTCGACGGTCCATGAATTTTGTTTTTCCAAGGATCAACTTGAGCATATAGATTAGGTTTCTACCCTGACTTTTGTATCTCGTTGTATTTTTCCTTCGCCATAGTATTGATCCCATTAGGTTGTGACACAGAACCATCATAGTTGCTTTAGAAGTGTCACAATTTGGTGGTAGAGCTTACTGGAACATGGATGCCCTAGGTAGATCCTGGTTGCATTATTGTATCCATTCTATCTCTAAAACACTATAGGCTCAGGAGTCCTTGTAGTTTTTCATGAATACGAGTTTGAGCCTCATTTTCATGATTCTCCTTCACTCTTGACCTCACCCTCAAGACTCCCAAAAAATAACGGGTCTTCTTTTAAGCCCTTTTTAGACCCTATAAACATGAAAATATTGTCGAGCGATCTTGTGGCCTTTCACGCTCGTTAAACTAAAATTTGAAGTCACGTCTGTCCGGCGGTAGTTTACCCATTTTTCGGTCTGGACGGTCAACTGTACGAACAAAGGTATACTCTATGGAACTTTAGTTATCTAGAAGAGTACTCTCAGGTATAATTTTATCCCTTTTTCGGGCCTGAGGGACTAAACTTATGAAGAAGGAACCCCCATGTAGTCCATAGTTAATCTCTTTTCAGACTCCCTAAAATTGAAAAGATTGTCAAGTGACCTTATTCTTTCACACTTGTTAAATTGGTCCAGAAGATCATTCCTGACGGAGTCCATAGTTAATATTTTTCAGGCTCCTTAAAAATGAAAAAATGGTCGAGTAATATTGTCCTTATCACACTCATTAAAATGGTTTTGAATAGATGTCTTGTCGATGCTAGTTTACCCCTTTTTCGAACCGACTAGACTATCTTCGAAAAAGGTACCCCAATGGAGTCTCCTTTTTATCATTTTTAAGACTCTCTAAATATGAAAAACTATCGAGCTTACCTTCTCTGGGCTTGTTAAACTTACATCGAAGGATGTTACCATTGTGTGTTTTGTTAACCGCATTTGCATACCTTATACGCCAGCCTTGTAGCACTTTGCTTCTGCGTCTTAACACCCTTGGCCCCCGGAGGATTTTTCTCGAGTATCATTATTTTGAACATCAGTATTGTCCTTGTGCCTTGAGCTTGTATGTTTGTCACACTCATTCCTCCATTGTAATGTAACATTCATTTATTCTTTTTTCCAAAATTATTGAAAAAGACAAAAAAAAATCAAATATACCCCAAAAAGAGGAAGGGAAAAGTATTTTCTTTATTGGCGGCATAATGAGTCGCCCTTGGATAAAGTACACCTGTCCATTTGTTCATCAAACTATGGGATGTAGTATGACCTTAGGAAGTTTTTCTCGGTACATAGAGTTGTGTCCTCCTCCATTTGGTTATTTTTCCAAACATATGGAGAGTTTGTGTTGCCTCCTGTTTCGTAAACTTATGATTAATGCCATGCTGCCTAAGTCTCATCATTTGTCGTGCTGTTGTCCAAGGGAAGTTTCTACCAAGCCTGAGTCGGCCCCTCTGCAATTTGTCTCTTGCCCTCATACCCAGCCATCCAGAATGTCCAATCAAGTCCTTGTTTGAAATCAATGAAGCCTTCAGTCTGATCATCAAGATTATCTAGTTCATGACTGACGAGCCATCGAAGATCTCTGGGTAGTGAAGTCGTACACCCATATTACACTCCTACCTTGAGTTTTGAAGATTTTGAAGTTGTTTCTCGATCTCTGAAGATCTCATCTCCAGCCATCAGGTTGTATCAACTTCTAGAAGATGGATACTCTATATGTATATCTTTTTTATTTCGAGATGTAGCTCCATTGTGTATTGTTCGCGGCTACATTTTGTATAGTTATTTGACATGGATCTACAGTGTATTTTATTGGTAGCCATGATTCTATTTTATCCCAAGCATGGGTATGCCCGCCTCAGTGAGACATTTGTTATTTTGCAGACGACGCCTCCCGGTTCATGGTCCCTGGGCTCACTTGTTCAGAACATCAGTAAAGATTGGTAATGTATTTCAACCATCAGATGCTCTGCTGACCTCTCACATTAAGGGGAATCTGTTATAACCCTAATTTGCACCATACATGCTTACCTGGCATCAGGCCATCTCATATCCCTTCTTTGCCAAAGAACTGTTGAACAACTCTTTAAAAAAACCTCTTTTATAAAGGTCCACACACCCTACTCTATTACTGCACGCGTGTACATGCTAGCTGAGATAAAACAACCCGTGTGGATCGACAAAAGCACGAAAAAAGGAAAGTTTCCGACAGAACACACATCTTTGGGTGAGTTAACTGAAACTCTTGGCCATGCATGGTCGAGGGTTCATCCAAATACCTAGCTTCTTCTAGCCTATAAAAGAAGGGCTAGGGGTCCCATTTGGAAGAGGAGAAATAGAGTAAAGAAACTCTGCCCAATTGCATATTCCCATTGTCCCAACCCTTTAGCCATCCTTGTGTAAGAAGAGATACAAAGAAAATAAGTTGGAGGACATTTGAAGAGGAGCCCAGGATCAAGATTCGTGGAGTAGTTGTCGATCTCAACACTGTAAGTTGATTCATTAAAGTGAATAATAAAGAAATGCTTTTCCCATCCCACTATATGAGTTCTTCATAGTTTAGTAAATATATGTTTGAATCTCTAACCCATTAGTCTATAGGTAAAATGCATGTGTAGTTTTTTGCTTGTTTTGTACGCAAGTCAGTCTTGAGAGGATAGTTGCCAACAAGCGGTCAAGCGTTAAGGGGGATCGACATCGAACATCTGGAACAAGGTATGTTGGTCTAACCATGTATTTACTGAAAAGGAATGGGGTTTAAGTCTGGGGACAAAGTTAGAAAGTATATTTCTTTTGGTCATATCTGCATGCATAAGATAACCCTATTTGCTAGTCCTTAAGGGGATTTCCCTCACAACAGTCTGCCTCTAGAAGCCACAACTAAAACAGTGGGTTCACCAGAGTGGGTTGTCACAATGGAGTCGCCAGGTGCACACTCACAATCTTGGAGAGATATGATGCCTGATGCACCTTCAAAATCATAGTCTCAATGTCGTTCAATCCTAGGGAAAATATTCAACATCATCCCTGGCAACGACGCTAGAAATGTTAGCACTAGGAGTCACTCCTGGATTGCAGCAGGAGTAAGCCCAATACCCATCAATTTTTATATGTCACAAGTTGGTTATAAAGGAGTGATTGAATGGAGGGAAACTCAACAATATTGTTTTAACTCAGAAAACTAGGTTGGAAATGCAGATATAGGTGAGGTCTTGATCTAACTTAGGCCAGTAATTTTGCATAGTGGTGAGTAGGTGGAGAAAAACGAGAAAGGAAAGAAATTCTGCTCTAGACATCTGGTCTTCTAGAAGCCTTTGGAGGAAACGTCTCAGATATGAGGTCCTCTCAGATCTGAAAACTTCAAGAAACTTAAAATGTTGCAAAACTGATATAATCAAACCTACATTATATAGTCATTACAACACCCGACTGGATCATCCATGCCCAGGATTTAAGAGTCAGAAGAAAGAGTAAGGAAGAAGTTGGTTTCCATCAAACAAGAAGTCTCAAATACTAGTTCATAACCAGAGAACCAGAGGCCTCGTCAAAACATTACAATAGGGAGCTTAGCTCTACCATCAACCTCTTCAAAAATACAAAAACTAAGCATATATACTCAGAGCAATTCGCCCCCCCTGACGGCAGGAGGGTAGGATCAGATAGGCATGGTTTTTGTAGGAAATCCTGCACACAGGGGTACCATAGGCTTAATTGCTCTAGACCTCCCACACCTTCCATTCATGGCTTGAGCTCAGGTTTCAACCACCTGCTCAAATTTCATTAACTTCTTTCTTCCATGGTGGTTGGCTGAAACTATCTACATAGGGGATGACCACATGCTTGCTTCTCAAGGCTCGGAGGCTAACTCCCATTTCTTATATCTCTACCCTCAAAGGGACCCTGGGCTATGACTGTGTGTCTCTTTCTTGGACGACTCAGATCAATCCTTGATTGATGGTCTCGACTATGTCGGGAATTCTTTCACTGGAGATCCACTATGCACTTCCTTTCCTTTTCCCCAGTGCCCAATATTTCAAAATGGATACTTTAAAATTTGACGGTTAGATCTTCTTAGAAATGATGGCCATGATGATTCCCCAATGGCCCCAAGTCGTTGTCCCACCTTCCATATGTTTGGGTGCTAGGACCTTGGGTCCAGACCTCCCACGACATTTTGGGGTTCCTCTTTCGCATATCTGCAATGGATAAGAGAGACCCCCTACGACTTAGAATAACGATGGTCGAAATCATGATGGGGTGTAATAACGTGCCATGTGTCTATTGCTTGAAATTCCCATATTGGCATGGCTATCATTTCATTATGGGTCCACCATGGCCATGCACCCCTCGTGTTCACTGGCCCACTCCTTTCAATATGACCCTGGGCTATGACCATGGGCCAGGCTATCACGGCTTCGCATTTCGGGGCATAAGGCTATGGGTGCGTTTGCTAATGGAAACCCCAAAATGTCGACCCCCGGGATAACACAATCGACTGCCACCTGTCCTCCGCTTGGATAGGATGGAAAAAATTAAATCGTGACTTCAGCCATTAGGGACAATCCCTGGCGCTAAACCTTGGGCAAATCCATGGCTCTATTTTACCCAATGACCATCGATCTATATCGATGATAGATCCTCACTGTTGAAGCCATTCTTTTCCCGCTCGCTTGTTTTGTGTCGTTGTTTAGCCTCTCTCGGTGCTATAGACAGTGGAAATAGAGATTTGGCTGACCAGACTTAGGCTTGGGAAGGAAAAGGTTCAATGATGGAGGTAAAATAAGGAGGGATCGACCTTCCGAAGAGACATAGGAATTCAGGGCCAGTCTCTTCCGAGCATATTGTCGAGGAAATACTAGTCGATCGAGAAGGATGACTGCAAATGAAAGAGAAAGACATGTTGGGATGGGAAAAGAAAACCATGATTGGGTCGACAGAAGGGGAGAAGACAAAAAAAATTTACAAACACAGGAAAAAAACACAGATCCCCCAATGTCTTTATAGGAATATGTGATAACACCCTATTTTAAAGGGATTTTATGTTTGATGACAGTGGTATCATAATTTTTCAGTTCATCGTAAGACCAGGAGAAGACATATTTTTATTGTTTGAGTAGCTCAACATACTTACTTTTCATTTCGGGTGGAAGGTATTTAGATATTTTGACAAGTTTAGGGGTTTCCTTAGTGCCTATATTACAATCTTCGACCTCTTCGGGCTAAGGTTGTAAGGTAGACTTTAGGGGTATGTCGTCCTGATCAGATAACCTTTCTAAGGGGATCAAAATTTTAGGGATATGATTGTTTTTTAGCACCAACATGTGATGGTTAGCGATCTTATCTTGGAACCTATGAAGATATTCACCTTCCTCATGATCCAATTAGGGTCATTTAATTTTCCTAGTCGATGTGCATTTCAGAAAATTTATCCACCATTTCTAGAAATTGCTTGATCTGCTCATAATCTTCAAAGATTTACCCGTTCTGAACATTATTTGGTATTGAATGCTTGTGCCTCATCTCTATGTGATATTTTAGCTTCAGGACGGTAGGTGGCATAAAAGTAGTAGCTTCTTTCTCTAGAGAATCAGCTTGTTGATTTTCTACTCTGGGAATATGATGAATATTGAATGAAGAGAAAAAGTTTTCTATAAAATCCCAGGTTCATTTTATATACGACCTTAGCCTTGGATGTTTGGCTTGATAATGTTTCCTTATCTGTTTTACAGTCATCTCTGCATCGCTGTAAACTATTAAATTTTCAATTTTCAATTTCCTGGCGGCCTCTAATCCTAAGACCAGAGCTTCATACTCACATACGTTATTTGTTTAATCAATGTCCCACTATAATCTGTATGATAAAGGAATAATGAATTCATCTCTGGGTCCATAAACAACACTCCATCTCCTGCTCCTTCCTAATCCGAAGCACCATCAAAAAACATTTTCCAAACTCATGTACTATTTATGTTTTTGTCTGTTTTTTCTATTTTATTGTTTTCTTCTTCTGAACAATTTTCTTTTGTACATTCATCGAAATTATCATCAGTTGATAATATATAGTTTTCTAGATCCTGATCAGTGACATATACCAGGTAATTATTTGGGTTTTGTGGGTCACTTATAGTATATGCCAACCTTGTCTCTCTGTATAGATGGGTGAATTGTCCATCGAAAATCGGGATCGTAGAATACATCATGTCCAGTTGAAGTGATCCTCCGATTTTGGAACCCCAAGACCTGGATAACAACATACCATACTTTGCAGAGACATCAACAATGACTACAACCATAATAATACTCTTTACATGAATCTTTGAAAGATTAACCACCAAATCTTTAATCATACCAAGACATTTAACTTTTCTTGAATCAAAAGAATGAAGATCTTGGTATGGTCTGGTAATTTCAAGACCCAGTTTTTCCATAATAACTTTGGGCATTAAGTTGTGGGAGGCTCCAGAATCCAACATACAGTTATGGAGTAGATGATCGTGCACAGTCAGCGTAATATAAAAAGGACCAATAGAATATTTAGCATTTTCAATATGTGGACCAAACATCATAGTAGGTTTATCATCTTCTAAATGAATAACATCCACATGACTTTCAACATCCGAAAAATTTATCATCTTGGCAATTTGCTTTCTATACATTGAATGTTTTGCTAGTTCAACCAGAGGTACGGGAATTTTTATTTTATTAATTTCATTTACTTCCAATTGTCTTTTCGGCTTCTCTGTTTGGGATCTTTGTTTCTCTTTTTTATGGTCTATTAGTCGGTGTTGCTTTTATTTTGGTTGTCCTTGTTTTAGTAGCTTGCATTTCAACTGTTTTTATTTGGGCATCTTGCGTTTTAGATTTTTTTGTTTTGACAGCTTGTGTTTCGGTGGATGGTTGAGCTATCTCATTCACTTTACTTCTTGACAAGATATTTTCCTGTGGATCAGTTGTAGAATTTGTATCTCTAGGCCTTAAATTATATTTCTGTTGAAGCTCGTCCATTATCGAGTCGACGATTCCTTGGTAATCAGATTCTCACAGATTATTTATACTTTCCTCATTTCCAAACAAGGGTTCTTGGTATAAATATATTTCGTAATTATGTCTGGTTAGGTGATTTTCTCGGTCATCATCACTGAGGTTTTTTATATCTTCCTCTAACCCCTCATAGTCTTTCATATCATCATTTTTCATGAAGTTTTCATTTTTAAAAGGGGATTTGATTTTTTGGTCCTCATTTTATTCTTATCTCTATTGAATCTGGGGGTTGGGATTCCTTTTGAAATATCTCTTAGCGAAAGGATCAGGCTTAGCTTGGTCTAGTTCCATTCTATATATTTTGATTGATAACTCTTTGATTATCTTAGCAATGTCATCCATTTTATCCTCCACGGACCTCCCATATCCAGAGTGTCCTGCTTGTTCTATGAAGCATTTGGTTTCCTTGGTTCATGTATCGACCTTGTCTTTTAGTTTACCCGATGCCATCATAATTGACTCTATTTCTATGGCATCATCCTGCATTCCCATGAGGGTAGCAGATCTCCTTTCCCTTAAAAGTAGAGAAAATTTTGGCTCGAAAGCCCTTGCGAAAGTCACTTTAGCTGTGGGCTGAGAGGGTTTAACTTTAGATGGAATATTATGATAAAGTTTGTTAAACCTCTGGGTGAATTCTAGGACTGAATTGGAATTATTTTTCCTCAGTGCCCCAAATTTCATCAGGTAGTACAAGTGATCTTTCTTTTCTCCCCATTGTCTTAAAAAGGCATTTTCTAGCACGTCATAAGACCCTATAGAACCTATTAAGAGACCTCAAAACCATATTCTTACTTGTCCTTTAAAGGTTTTCACTAAAATTCTCGAGTAAACATCCTCATGTTCAATGCTGAGGATATCAATGAATTGGTTGAAAACTTTTATGTGCTTTGTGGAAGTTAAATCGCCTTCTCCTGTGAATTTTAGTAAGTTCTTCATATAATTTTCTAGTAAATCATGAAGGACAGGGGGAAGGACTAAATGGGAATATATGGCCACCACTTTGGAAAAAATCCTAGGGGGTAGAATTGGTCCTTGACCTCATCCTCCTTCTTGACCTCCTTAACCACCTCCACCTCTGATGCCACCTCCTCCAACAACAACCATTTGAAGTCAGGGGGATGAACTTCGAGAGTTAAAAAGAGGGTTTTCGTAAACTTCTAAGGGTCGAAGTGGTAACCTTTCAGATTCCTCGAGATGTGATGAAGGGAAATAAGGAAAAATATCGTTACGAGATGTAAATTCTAGAAGTGGAGGGAAAGGAAAATGCAGACTAGCTTCTTCAGACTTACAAGACGTATAGATAGGTGAACCAACAGAAGATGAATTGGGGTATAAAGTATGCTCTTCTAGATTTCGGAGAACAAAAACTTTAATTTTGGGTGAGGATGGGGTAGACAGAAAAGTAATGATAGAAGGTATAGAAGAGGGTCCTTTATTCAGACTCTTATGAGTATTGGAAGGGTCAATCATAATCTTTATTTCGGGTTCGCTAGTAGGGGGCTCTGCAGATGATGTTTGTCCTAAACTTTCTTTGGGATTCAATCATTCGATTGGAACCTTAGTATCGACTTGAGTTATTTTGGGTTGATAATTCTTACCCAAAGATGAGGTAGTAGAATTGAGGTATCCCTTGGGTTTTAACAACTTTTCAGTATCAGATACGGGCGTAGTCTGTTAATCGTCTGGGTTCTTCCTAGTATTATTTCGACCGAATGTCAGTTTATCTATAGTGGAGTCACCAAGTGAAAGATAAAAAATATCCTTAATATAGTATTTAATCTTTGTTCACTATCAAAGACAGAATGTTACCTTGTCATTTCCCTAGGGAAAAATAACTTTGTTTCTCTGTCCCCGGTAGCTGCGCCAAAAATATGTTGTTCCTGAGATTAAACTTAAGGCTTCAAAGAATAATGTCAGGCATAAGGAATAAAGGAATTTTTTGAAAGGTGATTTTTCTTTCGTTAGTTATATAAGAATTAATCCTCAAATGAAATTAATGAGAGAACATGACAGAGGTCATATTTTGTTGTCTAGGTCGATTTATAAAATCAATTGATGAAGGGAAAAACTTACAAAACTGTTAAACAAAATGAGGCATCAATGCAAGATGAATCTTACTTTGTTCACAGTAGAAGAAAATAAGGAGTTCACCCTTGAAAGGATATAAGACACAATAATCCAATTAGCTCACAGGTATTGTATTTACTTATAGAAAACACAGAGGAAAAACTACTTGCTTATCAAACAACTGATAACATGTGACTATAGTAGTAGTACTACTAAATTGAAACCACTCACTTATCAAGGAATGACACAAAAAAGGATAGAAATATGAGACACAGGAGAAACACATAACTCAAACTGCACAAAAATTGGAATCTTTGTCTGCACTTGTATTAATTCTCACAAAAGGAGAGTTTCCTCTATTACATTCAACAAGAAGTAGCCCAAAATGAGTCTTTTATTTAGATATTTATACAAAATGGTATCAACCTCAAATGATTGGACTTCTCATAACCTAAAAATGATAAATATTACAATGGGTAAACTAAAAAAGTCCCATAATCATTTACTTTGTCTCTTCGCCTGTAGGTAGGGATGTTTCTTCTTCATATCCTCCAGCTTGGAAACAAATGCCATATAATTATGATCTATGTGAACCGTGTGTTCTGCTGACCTCATTTGTTTCCAGATGTGTTGGATTTCCCTTGTTCGACACACTGGACACATTTGCCTACGAACTGCACCACTAACCTAGAAGGTTCTGTTGTGTCATTCACCTCGAAAGTATATAACTTCTTTTTTATGTGAGGCAATCTATCCTGCATGATCATTGCTTCCAAAGATATATCCCATAGCTATAAACTAGGATTGACTATCCACTTATTAATCTGGATAAGGTCGATTTGTTTCAATTGTTGGATTGTCATCCAGGCTTCTTCCATGCTTGTCTTGGAATTAAGTTGATTTTTTGTTATATCAATTTTCCCCAGGGCCTCAGAGATACTATCTCTTTCAATGTCCAGTGACTCTTTGTCGAGTGAAGACAATGCTTCTTCACAAGATTTATTTACTTCCCTGGCTAATATTTTTCTTTCAACCAAATTTTCCTACCATGTCTTCAGTATTATGTCACCTTGAGTTTTCTCTGAAAGAGACAACTAAGAGACCCTTGCTACTTAATCCTTTGCTACTAATAAAACAACCTCCTAGAATGTAGCTCGAGCTATAGTACCCTCTCTCTCCTTAATGTAAATGTTATTTAGAGAATGGTATGCCAACCGAGAATAGTTTTGAACAACTTCTACTTTAGTAAAAAGGCTTTGCTGGGATGATTCCAACTTTTCGTGCACCTCCAGCGAATGAGCTTCAAAAACTTCCATTTCCACTGCCATGTTCTCAGTCAAGTTTATTTTAGCCTACATTTGTTTGACCAACTCTCGTTGTTGAATGGCCAAGTCTCTATTTTCCTGTGAATTTTTATGCATTTCATCAAGACTGGTTTTGAGTTGCTGAATTTCTTGTCTGTCATGGGCTCTCGTCTGCTAAAAACATTATTAATCTAATTTATCACACTCTGTTCCAAATTATTTATTTGATTTTTCAACTATCTCACCAACAAATCTTTCTATTTCAGTTGTTCCACTAAATTCCCAACTGAAAACTGATTGGCCATGGCAAAAGATCCCAATGACCCCACCACTTCCATAGTGAATTCTACCTCCTGTAAGGCTTGTCCATCATATAGCACCCTGTGCCTTTTGACAATTGCACCTTAATTTTGGTGTGTTTCTCTTTTGACTATAGCCCTCCTCTTCTTTCTGAAAAAGAATTCGGAAGGGGCCATTTCTTCAGCCGAAATAGGAGTAAGATCTTCTATAAATATGACTTCGACATTTGGGTTCCCTTGACTGGACTGTAAAGGTGTTACGAATTTGATAGGGATACCTATCTCAGTGGATGGTTGTTGTGGGTGGGAAGTCCCTCCTATGGAATATCACTAAGGGTTTTATCATGCATGCAGAAATGACCTAAAGATTCTTACTTTTTACCATCATCCCATGCCTAAACCCCCATTACTCATATGTAAATACAAGTCTCAAGAGATTAAGTTGACGTACCTTATTTTTTGTGTTTGATGTCGATCCCTTTTCACGCTTGGTCGTTCTTTGACTACAAATCTTCTCCCAATGCTGACCTGCATTCACTAAAGACAAACGAACTCCACA
>SNQJ01S0011377.1:32294-85161 GCA_010110895.2 Picea sitchensis
AACTCCACATGCATTTGATCTATGAACTAACGGGTTAGATATTTAATCAATCATACAATCAATATTCCAATAATGACAATCTCATATGGCGGGACGGGAAACACAATTATTTTATTAACTTCACAATGATACCTTACAATGATAAAGTTGGCTACTACTCCTCGATCCTGGTCCTGGTCTCTTCTTTGACTGTCTTCCAACTTCTTTGCTCTATACTTCTCTTTGCACAAGGATGGTTATAGGTTGGGACAAAGGGAATGCTTAATCGGGTATAGTTTCTTTACTATGATTCTCCTCCTTTCAAATGGGACCCCTACCCCTTATTTTATAGGTTAGAAGGAGATAGGTATTTGGTCAAATGACCGACCATGCATGGCCGAAAGGTTTAGTTAACTTACCCAAAGAGGTGTGTTCCGTCAACAACTTTCCTTTTTTCATGCTTTTGTAGGTACACGTGGGTTGTCTTGGGTCAGCTAGCATGTACACGTGTGCAGTAATGGAGTAGGGTGCGTGGGCCTTTATAAGAGGGTTTTTTAAGAAGAGTTGTTCAGTAGTGTTTTGGCAAAGAAGGAATCTGAGATGGCCTGATGCCAGGTAAGCATGTCTGGTGAAAATTAAGGTTATAATAGATTCCCCCTAATGTGTGAGGTCAAAAGAGCATATGATGGCCAAAATACATTAACAATATTGACCAACGTTCCAAACAAGTGAGCCTAGGGACCATAAATCAAGAGGTGCCTTCTGCAAAATAATAATTGTCTCACCGAGGCGGGCATACCCATGCTCGGGATGAAATAAAATCATGGCTACCAATCAAATACATTGTATATTCATGTCATATAACTATATAAAGTGTAGCCGTGAGTAATACACAACGAAGCTACATCTCGAAATCAAAAATATATACATGTAGAGTATCCATCTTCTAGAAGTTGATAAGGCCTGATGGCTAGAGATGAGGTCTTCAAAGCTCGAACAATAACTTCAAAATATTCAAAACTCAGGTAGGAGTGTAATATGAGTGTACGACTTCACTACACATAGGTCTTCGATGACTCGTCGGTCATGGACTAGAGAATATTGATGATCAGACTGAAGGATTCATTGATTTCAAACAAAGAATTGATTGGACTTTGAGGATGGATGTTATAACGCTAAATTGCACCACACATGCTTACCTGGCATCAGGCCAACTCATATCCCTTCTTTACCAAAGCACTGCTGAACAACTCTTTAAGAATCCTCTTTTATAAAGGCCCACATGCCCTAATCCATTCCTGCACGCGTGTACACGCTGGCTGACCCAAAACAGCCTGCATGGACCGACAAAAGCACGAAAAGAGGAAAGTTGTCGATGGAACAAAAAGCTATGCCATAGTTTTTTGTTCTATCGACAACTTTCCTTTTTTTGTTCTTTTGTTGGTCCATGCAGGCTGTTTTGGGTCAGCCAGCGTGTACACGCATGCAGGAATGAATTAGGGTGTGTGGGCCTTTATAAAAGAGGATTCTCAAAGAGTTGTTTAACAGTGTTTTGGCAAAGAAGGGATATGAGTTGGCCTGATGCCAGGTAAGCATGTGTGGTGCAATTTAGGGTTATAAAAATGGCTAGGCATGAGGGCAAGACACAAACTGCAGAGGGGCCGACTCAAGCTTGGTAGAACTTCCCTTGGGCAATAGAATGACAAATGATGAGACTCAAGCAACATGGAATTTGACATAAGTTCATGATGCAGGAGGCAACGCAAACTCTCCATATGTTTGGAAGAATAACCAAACAGAGGAGAACACAACTCTATGTAGTGAGAACATCTTCCTATCGTATTAAATCCCATAGCTTGACGAACAAATGGAAGGATGTGATTTTTCCAAGGGCGACTCATTGTGCTTCGAAATAAAAAGAAAATACTTTTACCTTCCTCTTTTTGGGGTATATTTGACTTTTTTGTCTTTTTCAATAATGTTGGAAATCTTAAAAAAGAATAAAAGAATGCTACGTTACAAAGGAGGATCGAGTGTCACAAACATACTAGTTCCAAGTGCATGGAACACAAGGATGCTCAGGGAAAAGGGACATATGCAAGAAAAGGACACTTAGGAAAAATCCTCTAGGGGCCAAAGGTGTCAAGATGCAGAGGCAAAGTGCTATAGGGCTTGCGTATAAGGCATGCTTTAGATGGTTTAATTGAGAGCAACATGGACCTGACATTAGGTCAAAGATGTGGGTATGCAAATGTGATTAATAAAACACACCATGGTAACATCCTTCGATGTAATTTTAACAAGCCTAGAGAAGGTAAGATCGATGGTTTTTCATATTTAGAGAGTCTGAAAAAACATAAAAGGAGACTCTGATGGGGTACCTTTTTCGAAAGTGGTCTAGTCGGTTCGAAAAAGGGGTAAATTAGCACCGAAAATACATCTATTCAAAACCATTTTAACGAGTGTGATAAAGACAAGATCACTCGGCAATTTTTTCATTTTTAAGGAGTGTGAAAAAAGCTTAACTATGGACTCCATCAGGAATTTTCTTCTGGACCATTTTAATGAGTCTGAAAGAATAAGGTCAGTCAATGATCTTTTCAATTTTAGGGAGTCTGAAAAGAGCTTAACTATGGACTCCGTGGGGGTTCCTTTTTCGTAAATTTAGTCCCTCAAGCCCGAAAAGGGGGTAAACTTATACCTGAGGGTACTCTTCTAGGGATGCGAAGCCTCTAGAGTATACCTTTGTTCGTACAGTTGACCGTCTGGACCGAAAAAGGGGTAAACTACCGCCGGATAGACATGACTTCAAATTTCAGATTAATGAGCATGAAAAGCCACAAGATTGCTCGACAATATTTTCATGTTTAGAGGGTCTGAAAAGGGCTTAAAAGAAGACCCATGGGGGATACGACTCATGTATGAAACTGGTTCAGGTAGAGTCCATTGCTAGGCTCAGACCAAGAGTCTCTTCGATAGTTAACTTGGGAAGTCTCCCAAAAGGGAAGAAAACACAAACACAATGTAAGTCCTCCTGCGGCATAGAAACTGTAGTCATGGCTTCAAGGATAGCCTCATCTGAAGGAAATTCAAAATCTGAGAAATCACGCAAACGAGGGTCACCAGTCCCAAAGGGTGAAGTAAACTGACCATACTCCATATGACAATGGAGGTTCTGACTAGGACTGGCGGAGTCTATCAGCGAAGAATCATGATCACGAGGGCTTGAGGATCTACTAACAACGAGATCAAACTCTGAAGGATACTCAAGCCCACTTGGACCAAGAGGGGGAAGAAAGGGCTCCCATTCCCCCATTGGATAAACCAAAGGATCAATTGCTGATACCAAGTCTCAAGAAGGCAAACATGATTGCACAGGTTCTTGCTTAGAAGAAATTGAACATCGAGGATAAGATGCCACATAATTAACCCGTGGTAGGGTCGAGTCTACACGAACACTAGGAACATGTAAAGGGGTAGTTTGAAATAACACCGAATTAGGATGGTGATTATCAGGTGCCAGCTAGTCAATAGTGACAATGCTTCCATTGTGAGGGAAATGCATCACCCGGAAGAACGTAGACACCACAACATTCATAGCATATACATAATCACGCCCGAGAAGCATATTGAAATATAACGGGCCTTGAACCACTATAACATCAAAAAGGATAGTTTTCCCACCTAACGAGATAGGAAATTGAGGAAGAACCCCTAAACAATAACTAGGATGTCTGTCAAAAGCCAACAACTCATGCGAAGTAGACACAAGATTGGGAGATCCCAAGACTTTCCAAACCAAGGAGGATAAAATACTTGCGGAGGCTCCTTCATCCACAATACATCGATAAATATTTGTTGAATTAATTTCAACCCTTATTTGAAAGGGTGTGGAGGAAGGAATATGAGGCTCAACAAGGTCATTCCAATCAAAGGAAATCATCCTAGGGCTTGGAGGGGGTGTGCTCGGAACGAGCGGAATGCCCCCTTGTTCTGAAAGTATTGAACCGAAAATGCTAAAAACATAGTTGGTAGACATGTCACTCCCCAAAAGAAGAGTGGGATCATCCAATGACTACATCAACATGAACACTTTCACAACCAATGGTTGAATAGGTTGAGATACTACATGGTCTAAAGGCACCGCACCCCCGAAAAGAGGAGTGGGATCAGTTGATGACTGCATCAGCATGACCACTTTCTCAACCAATGGTTGAATAGGCTGAGAGACTACATGGTCTAAAGGCACCTCACCCCCCAAACGAGGAGTGGGATCAGTCGATGACTGCATCAACATGACCACTTTCTCAACCAAAGGTTGAATAGACTATGAGGAAACTTGAGAAGACTCAGAATCATAAGAGCTTGTAGACAGGGACCACAATCTTTGTACCTCTGGAATGTCAGGGCATAGATGAGTAAGGTGATCTCCCTTGCAAATATTACAAGGGAAACTAGGTTTACATCCTATCCATCTAGGTTTTTCAACAGAATCAATGCCCCCAATATGACTAGCAGTGGTTGGTTGCACATCTCCAACATGACTTTTAGAGGTTAGTGATGGGTCGATAACATGACTTGCAAAGGCTACATACCTATTACTAGTATGACTAGCAGTGACTGGACTTTTTCCCCCAGCATGACTTGCAGAGGGTGGGTGTGTGCCCCCAGCATAACTTGCAGAGGCTAGGTTTTGGTCTTCAACGTGATTTGTAGAGGTTGTCGACCTATCTCCAACATGGCTCGCAGATGTTGGTGATTTCTTCTTCCCATTCTTCCTCTTTCTATTTCGTTTAGACTTCTGGTTACTAGTAACTGTACTTTCACCAAAGGCGGGAGAAGGAGGAGGAGAAGACTTTGCTGACGAAGAAACATCAATAGGGTTCCCATGACATAAAGTGCTTAACTGATAAGTGTCAAGATCATTTGGGACATTTGGAATGGTACCCAACCAAACCGATAATCCCACATTCAACCCAGGAATGTACAAAGTGGCCATCAAAGGGACATCAATGTTTCCGAAGAAAGGAAAAGCACAAGAATCCCCTTGCAAAGGGGTTCCTTGGTTGGTATCATCACGAAATTTAGCCATGAATATATTATGCATAGGTTCTCCCTTTGAGGGATCGTTCAAGTCTGTAAAAGTCTCACACACTGACTCTGAAGAACTAGTGTTATCAACACAATGCCTATAAAGAGGTGGCTCCATGTTTCTAAGTGGAAGACTGAAAAGTCCTCTCAACCGGAAAAGTGGGCGGTCTACCACCCTAGGTTAGAGACCCAAAGCCATTGACTGACTGACTCACTATGGAAAACTAAGGAGCACAGAGCACACACTAAAATTTCCTAAAGGAAAATCAAGCAAACGACTAACTAGTTGGAAGAACAGTTACGTCAGCCAACACTAGAGAAACTTACAGGTGCAAGTGAAACTCAAAAATGGAAGCACCCTCTGGGTATACTCTTCAAATCATGGCCTAACGTATGCCCTAGGTACCACGGTATACCCCCATAGTCACCTGTGTAAGTCCCTAGAAAGATAGGCAACTAGGTTGCCAGCGCGTGAACAGTCACTAGGCGGGTACAGTCGACAGTCGGGTAGACCACAATGAGCAGGGTATCAAGCCCGAAACCTGTCAAGGGTATCGAAATCAAGTGGTACAAAATACAACTAAGGACCTCGAACGGATTCGAGACCCACGAAGCTCCGTGGAAAATGCAATTGACGAAATCCCAGGACAAGCCCTCTATACTCCACTATGATTGGTCCGGCTTTGGAGGGGTTATCTCCGCTACCTTTCAACACACGACCTCGTGTTTAGCCCCTGTGTTAGAGGGGGGTCCCAGATAAATTTCACGATACTGGACTTTAACACTCCCTAACTTAGACTCCAATGTTTGATTCAATGGCCTTGAATAGTTTCCTCTCCAACCTAATTCAAGGCCCTAACCCGAAACTAGTTGGTTGACCCTACAAACATAAAAGTCTAGTTATTTTTAATTAGCGTTCTTTTTAAGGCTTGATTTACTCAAAATGTGTGGTAGTGCAACTGATGTTGTTAATACTCTTACGAAAAATGATGAAACTTATATGAACACTAGCAAAGAATGATTATATTTTTTTTTTTTGAAATGCTTTTAAAATTAGAAGAAAACACAACACTATGCTAATTTATTTTTGTTTTTCAAATAACAATGCAAAGAAAATGGCAGGAAAGAAAGAGATCTAACAAACTAAGTTTTATTATTATTATTATTTTCTTCCAATCACAGCAGAAATAACAAAATATTCTGAAAGAAACTGATGAATGCACAATTCATGGCCCCCCCCAACCATGAGGGGGAATTGTTTTTCAAAATGCAACTCATTTTTCTTAAAATTTCAAGCTAAAAATAAGTTAAAAAAGCTAAGAAACAGAAGAAATATTTTAATGAAAAAGCAAGCTATGCTGTAATCAGACCTAAGTTGTCAACTGCTATGACAAAGACCAAGATTAAATCAAGGTAATCCCTAAGAGGTATAACTCTTGATAAGGAAGAGGATGACTGAATCTCCTTAAACAAACATTTTCTCAATAGGCACGCTGCTAACAGTTCAACAACTAGCGTGTGCACGCGAGATGTGTAAGGTCAAAGTGCATGTACGTGCATGCAAGCCTTATATAGGCCACGTGTACCTCTGCAATTCTTCAAAAATGAAAAAAAACAAGCAATCAAACATTGCCAGAGACTATTGGTATTGAGAACCAGAGTCCCTTGAAGAATCAGAAACTTACTTTGACATAAAAGAAAAACAATTCAAGGAAAATTTCATAGAACAAAACCAATTTGAGGTGGTACCTAAGTTATAAACTGCAAACAACAAAGACTAGAATGAGTTCCAGAAAACCCCTGAAAAGGATTACTTCTGTCAGGGGAGAGGATGGCTGCATCTCTAAAAGAAATTTTCTGAAATCATACACGCAACTGACACTTCCTCAGGGCGCGAGTACACGTCGGCTGTGTGAAGGTAGGGTGCGGGTACATGAGGGTTGTGGGAAGGTAGGGCATGGGTACACATGTGTAGACCTTATACAGGCCATGTGTACCTCTGTGGGTCTCAAAGAAAAAAAGAAATGCAGTCAAGCAAAGAAACAGAGATAACTAGTATGGAAGACCAGAATCTCTACTAGCTCAAACTTTTGCAGAAACTTTAAAAACAAGGAACGAAACCAGTTTTTAAAAATACCCAAGAAAAAATATTCCCATAAACCCTAGAGATCCCTAGTATGGTCACCAATTCTATTGTGGTTGGGAATTCCCTCCTACGGACTAGAACTAAGGGTTTATCATGCATGCAGAAATGACCTAAAGATTCTTACTTTTTACCATCATCCCATGCCTAAACCCCCATTACTCATATGTAAATACAAGGCTCAAGAGATTAAGTTGACATACCTTATTTTTCGTGTTTGATGTCAATCCCTTTTCTCGCTTGGTCGTTCTTTGACTGCAAATCTCCTCCCAATGTTGACTTGCATTCACTAAAGACAAACAAAGAACTCCACATGCATTTTATCTATGAACTAACGGGTTAGAGATTTAATCAATCATACAATCAATATTCCAATAATGGAAATCTCATATGGCGGGATGGGAAAAGCAATTCTCTTATTAACTTCACAATGATACCTTACAATGATAAATTTGGCTACTACTCCTCGATCTTGGTCCTGGGTTCTTCTTCCACTATCTTCCAACTACTTTTCTCTATACTTCTCTTTGCACAAGGATGGCTAAAGGTTGGGACAAAGGGAATGTTGAATCGAGTATAGTTTCTTTATTATGATTCTCCTCCTTTCAAATGGGACCCCTACCCCTTATTTTATAGGTTAGAAGGAGCTAGGTATTTGATCGAATGACCGTCCATGCATGGCCAAAAGGTTTAGTTAACTTAACCAAAGTTCTGTGTTTTGTCAACAACTTTCCTTTTTTTGTACTTTTGTAGGTACATGCGGTCTGTCTTGGGTTAGTTAGTGTGTACACATGTGTAGTAATGGAGCAGGGCACGTGGGCCTTTATAAAAGGGGTTTTTAAGAAGAGTTGATCAGTAGTGTTTTGGAAACTAAGGAATCTGAGATGGCATGATGCCAGGTAAGCATGTCTGGTGCAAATTAGGGTTATAACAATGGTTGTTTCCTTTTTGTGATAGTAACTGATTTGTCTAGTGTGGACAATGATTTTTCTTGTCCCTTTTTTTATAAAAGCTTCAATTTGAGCTTTCGTTTGATCACCAAGTGGATTTGATGATGTAGTATCGACCCTCTGAGTCAAAACTTCATCTTTATTCACATTCTCATGAATGTCTTGTCCACTGTAACTTCCTGTTTCTAAGCCCTGAGTGATAATTTTGTGTGTAGATGGAGGTGTCTGGGTTTATCCGTGTAAAACTTTGGGCAAACTATTTCTTCTATGTTTTTGGAAATTGTATAAATCGGCTGATTTATCTAGAGCGATAGTTTGGACTCTTCTCAACACCTCCTGGTACAACCTTACTCCTAGGAATATTTCATCCTGTGGGGAGTCTTCATGCTCGTATCTCTTTAGATTATAAATATTTAGGTGGTTTGACATAATCTTATGAGGATCATGCTTCTTGAACTCAATATCAACAATCTTAATGTCTTTTAGGGTTGTGGCCTCCACTTTCGAGTGGCTGAAATCCAACAATGAGAACATACCAACTTGTAAAGGGAAGGTCAGCCATACCTTTTTCTGCACTGATTTTAACTCTTTGTTGATTCCCCCTATTATAGTTTGATAGGCTATCTCTCGACACACCAACCGATCTGGTAGAAACTTTGGCAAAGCATGTGATGGAACTAAAAACCCAAAAACCCTGATGGAGGAGAAATGTTCCTCAATGTACCAGTCCACTATATTCTGTAGGTTGGTCATGATCTTATGTGAAATCTGCAGAGGTGGACAACTGTAGAGAGCAATATGCATCGACACCACCACATAGTTGCATATTTCATAGAAGAAATATTTTTCTTTATCCTCCAACAACTTGGAGTGATAGAAATGTATGGGCTCAACGTTGGTCAGAGTCTAGCTCCAGTTCATCAAAGGAAACAATGTCATAAAACAAATGGAATCCATAATGTATGTTGACATGTGGAAAGGGGAAGTTTCCCTTTGGATTTCAATGACTGGTAATCTATGATTTCCTTGGACAAATTATCCGATAATATCTTGGATCAGTCAAAGGAATATCCCTCTTCTACCTCATGCATGATTGGTACCCATGATAATAGGAAATGAGTAGAGTTTTCCTTCCCAAAAAGTCTACATAACATCATGGCTACATATATCATGTAGGCGTCTAATGATGCAGTGGCATATATGCCATGGGTGTCTGCTCTGAATTTCTCAGGGTGTGCCCACTAGTCCTTGATTAGGTAAGGGTAGTTATTTCCATATTGCATACACTCTTTGTTGTCAGAATCCATTAGGAAAGTGACATTGTAACTGTGATTGGAAACTGGGGATAATTTGTACATTATCTGTATGTTTTCTAGTAGAAAAGAAACAACAACAAATTTCTTTGAATTGTGGATTCTCTTGGTTGAGACGTCAACATTCTCCAATGCCCATCCTATCATGTCATTATACGACATGAGCCTTGGCCATGCAGCTATTATATGCATCTCTGATTCAACTATATATTTGAGCTTCGTTGCCTGGGTTTCGGTCTTATTGTCACTCGAATCATCTGGGTAGTTTATCAACTTGTATTGTAGGATATAATATACCTGCGTCTAGGTTTTCATGGTATCTACATCTCTCAGTGATGTTTCCGAGAGGACATCTATGTTCTGGCTCGAGATTTCACCAGTTGCTTTAGTTATTTTCCATGGAGCCATGATAGTAGTAAACTTAGAACTGTGTGACCTATTACAGGGAAACACATAAACTCCTTAGTCTGCTAAAGCTTGTTGTTATTTGAAAATGCAAAAATGGAATTCAAACTTCAATATCCTTTTTCCTTTAAGTGTGTCGATTTACAAATACCTTTACTGACGGTGCATTCACTTGCCTTAATCGAAATATTTAGGAGGTGATCCGAGATCTTATTTGAAATCATTGTCATAGATCAATTATTAATGACATTAATGTCTGGGGGTTCGCGATCGAGAGGTTTGATGAATAACATTTGAATTTACCCGAGCTACGATTTAGTGAAAAATTAATCACGAGATAATAGTATTCAACCCATTTATTAATCATATTTAACTTTAATTATTTTCGGGATTTTGGACTTCATGATATGCAATAATAACTCGAGATAGGATTTCCGAAATTCGAAATTGTGAAGTGATTAATTATTTAGTAATTGTATTTACTCTTTAATTAACCTTGCTTAGCATTTTCATTATTTCGGGAGTTCGGACTTCGTGAATATAGAGTATGATGAATGGAGAGTATCTGAACTCTGAGTGCACGAAGTTACTATTTAAATTTTAATTATGCTTTATTTTTTTAAGTATTTATCGTTTTGTGTGTCAGAAAATTAACTTTATTACCATTTTGATAGGCCATTACTTGTAATGATGTGTCAAATCTTATAGGGGTATATGTGTATTGTGACTAGGATACTTCGAACACTTTTCGGACATTAAGACTTTGGAGTTGCTACATGGTGAAACGCCTGAAACGTGAAACTCTAAAGTACGAAACTCCAAAGAAGTCTATAGAATCTTGACCTTTTTAACAGTCAGGCAGCTCCAAAACATCGAGAAAAAGGGAACGTTCAATAAATGGGAGAATTTAATCGACGGTGGACCTCGCATACACCTTAAGGATAAAAACAAAAATGATTTATCATTTGGAGATCAATTTTTGAGATAAGGTAAAAGGATAGGGTAAAGCTTTAGGCTTATAATTTTAAATATGTTGCAACATTTGTAATTAGTGATTTTTACCCTTTCAGTGGTAAAAATCAAAGATAGTGTTATAAACTTAGTCCATATCGTATGATGTATAGATTAGATTAAATCCCTATTTTGATGGATCATTAAGTAGGTATTTTCCAGAAATATCTATAGACAATTAAAGAAGGGATTTGATCCCCTATTTTGTAGGATCTTAATGTAATGAGATATTATAAAAGATAGAATGCAATAAGGCATATGGGTTGGGACCTTTTTGAAAGATGGAACTAATATTGTAGAGGAGCTCACAGAGCCTCCTTTTTTCAAACTTCAATAATATAGTTGAGGCATTTACAGGATTCTTGTGTTATTTATGTTGGTGAAGTACATCTGCCTTTGTTTATGTTTTTCATTTCTATGTTATAATTTTATGTGTTTCCAATCTGAATTATTCAATAGAATATTGAAGAACATAATTTGTTTTGATGTACACTCTGTTTCTGGATTTGGATAATTTTAATGTTTTTTACTTGAGGGTTAGTTCCATAATTCTTCATTGCTTTGGTATAATTTGATCCCCTCACCTTTCTTTTCAAATTACTCATCAACCTTAAAAATACAACATAGGTTCCTATCATGTCTTGTAATGTTTCCTGTAGAACCTGCCTTGATTGAACAAAGACTCTTTGAATCCATTTCCCAATGGCCATCCCTTGTTTTTCCAACCAAATAATTTAAAAACCAAAACCTGTACTATCATAAATAGCCTAAAATTCCCAACAAACAAAGATAAATCTTATAGAGAGATCCCTCTCTGAGTCTAGGAGGGCTACATACTGTACTCCAAAGTGGTTTTGTGGTTACCTCTATCAAATTATTCCTCGGCCCAAGAAATTACAGAGGGATAACAACATGAATGCAGATCGAGTTTGGTGAAATACTAAGCACCACTCAACTCATCCAAGATATCATCAATGACAGGGAATGGGAAAATTGTCCTTGATGGTTAGTTTATTAAGGGCACAAAAGTTAGGACACATGCACCAAGTACCTTATTTCTTAAGTACCATGACCATAGGAGAAGAATAAGGGCTGGTACTAGGGAGGATAACACCCGCTTGGAGCAATTCCTGTACGATTTTCTCAATTTCATTATTTTGGCCAAAGGGATGACGATAAGGGTGAACATTGGGAGGAATAATTATAGGAAAAAGGGGTATGGAATGATCATGAACACCACGAGAAGGTGGAATTCCTTGAGGAGTGGAAAAAATATCTTGGTTTTTGGAGAGAATATCTTGGAGGTCACGATGCACAGAGGGTGTCTCAACCACGTGAATAGAATGGAGTTGAGAAATAATATCAGAGTGTCCTTTCTTGAAGTTTCTTTCCATGCGATGGGAACTGATGATCTCAGGAGAACCAGCTGTGAGACCTTGGAAGTGATACATTTTTCCCTCATGTTGGAATTGCATGGGTAATTCCTTAAAATCCATAAGAATGGGACCGAAAGTCCATAACCATTCAACACCTAGCACAATGTCACACCTACCCATTTTGATGGAAAACATATGAGATTTCAGGTGGTAATTTCCAATCTAAAGACATACATTTTCACAACGCCCACCATTGGATATCATGATTTGAAATTTATTGACAACACAGATATAGCAATTGGTTTCCTAGGAAATGTGACGATCGATAAAATTGTGGGTGCTACCACTGTCAACCAGGATGATGACCTTCCTATTCTTAATATAGCCAATAAGCTTGAGGGTTTGGGCAATAGAGAAACTAGTGAGAGCATGTAGGGAAATGAGTGGTTCAACTTCAGGTGGGTCAGTGGATTTCAGGGTAGCATTAGGAAGGGAGGGATCTTCAACAATTGGAACTATCACATCTTCTTTAGGAACATCTTTGGAAATGGCCATAAAAATATTTTGTTCCTTACACTTGTTCCCTAGAAAATATTATTCATCACAATTATCAAAAAGACCCTTCAATTGGCATTCATCCATTTCATCCCTGGTTAATTTTTTAACCTTGATGGGGGTGACAGGGGGGTTAGGAATAGTGGGGTGAGGGAGAGGAAAAAAATATGGTTTTTTGTTCTAGGAAAAAACAACTTGTTGGGATTCTTTAGAACATTTAGTAGCTTCCAACCAAATTTGAGGGCGGGCCATGAGAACCTGGGATCGGATTTAATCCTTTAGGCCACTGATAAAAAAATCACATAAGAAAGCATCTGACATGCCCTCAGTTCGAAAGGAAAAATGCTCAAAAGAAGATATAAATTCTTCCACTATGCTTGACTATTTCAACTTGGTCAAACAACTGAGATAGTGGGTATCAGTGTGAAAGTGATCATATATATCAACAAAAAACTAGGTCCATGCAATATACCCTTGACGTGAATTTTTACGCCATTGCCACCATTTCCATCATTCATGATCTAGATAGAAGAAAACATAGTAAAGTTTAGCCAATTCATCAGTAATACCATGCAGAGAAAAATAATGCTCCATTTGAGTGACCCAACCCACAGGATCAAAGCCATCAAATTTATTGACCTCGACAAGGGGAAGACTGGGGTCATGATGAAAGGAGTTGGATTGAAAATGCAGAGAATGAGAGGATTCAACAACATTAGGTTGTCCGAGGAGGAAGGACCCGAAGAGCGATTCAACAACTAGTTGAAAACAGACTGGAGGGTGTTAAATTGGTTCATGAATTTGACGTCCATGGTGTCAAATTTGTGTTTGACGTGGGTTTCTAATTGTACAAGGTGGGAATTGGTTGAGGCAATTTCATAGGTCGCTTGATTGATGGAAGGTTCCAGATCTTGGTTGTGAGTGGTGGCCATTTGGAGAGGGCAAGTGCGGGTAAGGAAAAATGGGTGGGTGGGATTACAAAAAGGACTTATAAGTGATAGATACCACGATGATCAGGGAAAGAAGAGAAATAATGTAATAGGTGAAAAAATGCGGAAGTTGAGAGGGGCTCGGGTCCACTGGAAAAAAAATGTTAAAAATGAAAGGTATGACTGCGAGCAGGGAGAAAAGAGGAATCCAACGAGATAGGTATAAAATAATGGTGCCAACAGGATCCAAAATCGTTTTTTTTTTTACTCCTGCAAAGTTATACTCCGATCTAAAGAATACTGAAGTGATGAAATGCCCAAATGCTTAACAGGAAGAAATGTGTAGTAATTTCGCAACCCAAATGCAGGAGACACATTTGCACCACTATAGATCTTGTATGTTCTATTTTTGTTTCCATCCTAAGGGTTAGGGTATTCAAGGGTTCTAAAGACAAGGGTTTTCCATGTGTTATAGATCTGTGATATACGTGTGAGGTCCAATAGTATTACTCAGACCAATATCTCAAGGCACCAACTAAGGAGGCTAGATCGTGCCCTTAGTCGTACTACCTGACTACCCAGGCACTAGAGAGTATCTTCCTGAGTGTTTTTATGGGTGGCACAATAGAAATCAGGCGGTCGATTGGTTTATCTATGGAGGGCTTTAGGAGATCTAGTCTAATCTGTATATAGGTGTTGTCTGATGTGCTACCACTCAAAGGGGTACCAACATGGGTTACAAGGGTGGAAAACATATGTGGGTTTAAATACCACTTGTATTTCATGTGTGTATGAATCCCTCACTGTGGGTTTATGCACATAATGATAGATCTCTATAGATTTAAGATGCCGTAATACATCTCTACCTTGAAAAAATATTTAACACACAATTGTTGATGAGGAAGGTGCTTTGATACCACTTGTCGTATTCCATTTATAAAATATTATGCATAACATAAATAATTATCTAGAAATGGCAGGGAAACAATGATATAACCATAACAATACCACAATAATACCAAACTAACACCAGAAAGAGCACTTTGATTACTAAGAGAAATGTTCACTTGCCTCTTCGAGGGGGAAACCTCCCATAGAGAAGAGATCTATTAAAATAATATCCAAGACATAAATTATCATGCCCTCTACTCTTATTTATACTAGATCTATCTATCCAAAAGAACAATCTAGAGGAAGATCCTTCTAGAAGAGAAAGCTTCTATTAGGTCTTCTTACAATCGAATTATTCCTCCTTATTGCTAGGCCTTATTAATATTGACCTTTATTACATGGAAATATATTATTCTACCCACTTGAGGGGTTAGGTAGGTTAGGTCCCTAACAGGGAATTTGTGTTATTCACTCCCACTTCCCAATTCTCCTAAAGTGAGATTCCTCGACTAAACCTAGAGTAACTTGACTTCATCTAACAATCCATCTTTGATGTGAAAAGATTAACACGATCCAACGATTGTCGATATTTCATCTATTTAGGATCTTATGAATCCTTGATCCAATGATTGTGATAATTTCTAGATCAATGGTCTAGATTCATTTTGTTCTTCGGGACTTTGGTCTATTCTCTCCCACTTCCCAATCATCCCAAAGTGAGATTCCCAAATAAACCTCGAGTAACTTGACTTAATCTAATTATCCATCTTTGACATGAAAATATCAACACGATCCAATGGTTTTCAAGATTTTGGTTGATATTCACTCTGAGGCTCTGAGGTTTCGGGGTAGTGGAACCGATGCCAACCATAGATCTATTGGAAGGTGATGATCGATGATTGATGTCTATTTCGAAACCGAAAATTGCATGATCATTAACTCCAACCCTTGCATCCCACAATGGTTACCTGCCATTGATATTCCCTTACTGATATCCGATGGTTAGGACTTAATCAAACATGATTCTCCCTAGATTCTTTTTAAGTTTTTCTATGGGGATTTAAATCCTAATCGTGTTTCTGCAATGCGCTTTCCCTTCTAATATTTTTGGTATATTCCTCTGCATGTTGTCCATAACAACTCATAATCACTGCAATGTGCTTTCCCTTATGATCCTTTTGGTTTTGTACTTGGATTCTAATTGATCGATATCATTGATCTGTTGGGAATTTGATCCCGATGGTGTTTCTTCATTTCACTTATCTCATGAAATCTAATACGCTACCTCTCATGATATTTAGGTAGATTTCTCTGCATGTTCTTCATAAAAACCCATCATAACATGATGATGACATTGGCTGTTGACATCAGTGACAACACATCAATGAAAATATGTCCAACAATTATAACTATCAGTGATGGAGGTCATGAATAGGGGGTCCCCTTCCCCCTTGTTAGCACAAAATTGGAGACCTAGGTTCTTGGAGGTTGACAAAAAATATACTATCATAGTCTAACAATGTTGACATATTCAACCTTCTGTAAGGGAAGGAGGTCTCAGCTAAAGCACAACCAATACTTGTGTGAGGTGAAGTGAATCAAAGAGGATGTGTCATCAGGTTTTGTACAACATAATGAAGATTCATGCTTTACCATCTAAAGAATTGTATCACCAAGAGTATAAAACAAAATAAAGATTAGATTAACTAGGTTGTGCAACACACAAACAATTCCATACATTATAATTAATGGTTAAATACCAAACAAATGATGCATAAGTAATTGTGCAATGAATAAAATACGAAGTCATACATATCTTAACTGAAATTTTAGGGCCCAAATGAATTCTTATATTATCAGTATCTCATAATCCATGATCCCATGAGTAAATCCTTCTTATCATAGCTCATACATCACATTCCATGTTCCAATACCCACTATAAACTCTATTTCTACTNGAATTATTCCTCCTTATTGCTAGGCCTTATTAATATTGACCTTTATTACATGGAAATATATTATTCTACCCACTTGAGGGGTTAGGTAGGTTAGGTCCCTAACAGGGAATTTGTGTTATTCACTCCCACTTCCCAATTCTCCTAAAGTGAGATTCCTCGACTAAACCTAGAGTAACTTGACTTCATCTAACAATCCATCTTTGATGTGAAAAGATTAACACGATCCAACGATTGTCGATATTTCATCTATTTAGGATCTTATGAATCCTTGATCCAATGATTGTGATAATTTCTAGATCAATGGTCTAGATTCATTTTGTTCTTCGGGACTTTGGTCTATTCTCTCCCACTTCCCAATCATCCCAAAGTGAGATTCCCAAATAAACCTCGAGTAACTTGACTTAATCTAATTATCCATCTTTGACATGAAAATATCAACACGATCCAATGGTTTTCAAGATTTTGGTTGATATTCACTCTGAGGCTCTGAGGTTTCGGGGTAGTGGAACCGATGCCAACCATAGATCTATTGGAAGGTGATGATCGATGATTGATGTCTATTTCGAAACCGAAAATTGCATGATCATTAACTCCAACCCTTGCATCCCACAATGGTTACCTGCCATTGATATTCCCTTACTGATATCCGATGGTTAGGACTTAATCAAACATGATTCTCCCTAGATTCTTTTTAAGTTTTTCTATGGGGATTTAAATCCTAATCGTGTTTCTGCAATGCGCTTTCCCTTCTAATATTTTTGGTATATTCCTCTGCATGTTGTCCATAACAACTCATAATCACTGCAATGTGCTTTCCCTTATGATCCTTTTGGTTTTGTACTTGGATTCTAATTGATCGATATCATTGATCTGTTGGGAATTTGATCCCGATGGTGTTTCTTCATTTCACTTATCTCATGAAATCTAATACGCTACCTCTCATGATATTTAGGTAGATTTCTCTGCATGTTCTTCATAAAAACCCATCATAACATGATGATGACATTGGCTGTTGACATCAGTGACAACACATCAATGAAAATATGTCCAACAATTATAACTATCAGTGATGGAGGTCATGAATAGGGGGTCCCCTTCCCCCTTGTTAGCACAAAATTGGAGACCTAGGTTCTTGGAGGTTGACAAAAAATATACTATCATAGTCTAACAATGTTGACATATTCAACCTTCTGTAAGGGAAGGAGGTCTCAGCTAAAGCACAACCAATACTTGTGTGAGGTGAAGTGAATCAAAGAGGATGTGTCATCAGGTTTTGTACAACATAATGAAGATTCATGCTTTACCATCTAAAGAATTGTATCACCAAGAGTATAAAACAAAATAAAGATTAGATTAACTAGGTTGTGCAACACACAAACAATTCCATACATTATAATTAATGGTTAAATACCAAACAAATGATGCATAAGTAATTGTGCAATGAATAAAATACGAAGTCATACATATCTTAACTGAAATTTTAGGGCCCAAATGAATTCTTATATTATCAGTATCTCATAATCCATGATCCCATGAGTAAATCCTTCTTATCATAGCTCATACATCACATTCCATGTTCCAATACCCACTATAAACTCTATTTCTACTGCACAAGCACATCTGTTATCGTACAAATCGGTAGGTGAGGACACTAACAAATATCCCTAGATCCACCTGGATCTAGAACAAAACAGGATAGGACATGACTCTTTCCCTAAGTTGTAATCATTGAATCTACTAATAGGAAGGAATAAGTGATGTACCTTTATATTGCTTCCTTAGGTCTCTGTTGTTCCTGCTTCACTCTGGTGCTCTCGTGAAATCAAGTCCAAGACAACACAAACCAACCAAAGTGAAGATAGCAAAGCATATTCAATGTCAACTTATGCATATGATCAAGGAATTACACAATAAAGTAAGAGTGACTTTATGGGAAAGGGACATGCCGCTGTATCATATTAATTGAAAGTAGAATATACAACCTGATCGCCTTGATGTTGCAAGATTCCTTTCAATGACCCTTGGTTCCAGCACACACAATTTATCTGTACTTCATGAAGAAGATCCAATTCCTATTGATAGACCAAATAGAGCCTTCAAGCTTCTGTCCAAACAAGGTTCTTCACACAATTATTTCACCAATTCTTCATTCAATCTTGCTTAACCCTTTCCATGAGAAACCTTTCAATATATAGGAGAAGGAGAGATGGTTACATGGATGAGGATGATCCCATCAAATCTGAGAAGTCAGTAGAATGACAACCATGTGAATGCCAACTCATTTTCTCGAAGATTCCCTTCTAGAACCCTCGAGACCTCTTCTCATTTCCAAGCTTAAAAATAGGTTCGCACCCTATATATGGATCAGACTACGAGAAGTTTGCACCTAAGTGTGGGTGGCTTGTGATAATGAGGGATTCTCGCACCCTAGACCATAGGTAGCCTGCGAACTCATCTTAAAATATGTTTTTGGAAGAAGACAACAATCATTTTTCTCAAGAAAAAAGTCCTTGTTGGGAGCCTGAATACATCATTGTTGAAACATCACCAGAGTGACAAAAATCATGTGTAATAGAATTCCCCCCAAAGTATGAGGCTGAAATCTGTGACAGCCAAAATACTTTGTAAACTGCATGTGTGTGTCAGAAACTAGGAGCGCACCTAATTGGAAACCTACAAAAAACCAAGCATATGTAGAATATAATACCAATTATTAGGTAGGCATTCCCATACTCAAATCATAGATGGATGATATCATGAATGTAGGTCATGGCCACCAATCATACACTATGGATCCATGCTGTCAAAATACTGCATAGCCACCAGGAATACACTGTGGATCTATGCGAGAAGACTTAAATTAAGACGACATAGCCACATGACATACAAAGTGGCAATGCAAATCATACATACTCCATCGCAGCCTGGATCAAAAAGATGATACCTAGGGTCTTCAATCCCATCACCTAAAAGTACGAATCTAGCCATGTGATTACATGTGCTGAAGTCGAACATGGTAGAAACCACTTGATTACCTGTCATTGATGAAACCGTTAACAAGTGCGAGGAAAATCCCCATTAATGTCAATGAATCCCAAGGTACACTAGTACAATCCGATGAATGTGAATAAATGAGATGAGGTCAAACACTCGATGGAACCTCCCAATCAAGGGCCAATAATGAAAACCCACTGTCGAAAGCGAGAAAACCTTCCATTGAGGCATGCAAGTTCCAAGGTACCAGATAATTTCTAAGTCTTGTTTTCGGATAATGAGTCGGAGTCGATGGAACAAGACTCGTCACATGAGGGCCTTGATGTATCCCCCATCAATGACATGAAATAAGTAATAGAGTTTGAAGGTGAAACAGAGTATGAATATAGGTTGAAATGAACACAGGGAAGGCCAACATGGTAAGAATGGACAACTGTAGATGGCCAACTCAATAGAGGACTTGGATGAACTTCTCTTGAACATATGAATGACATGGCCAAGGAATTGGCAGAACTAAATTAGAGATGACCCAGGATATGACCTTGTAGCAAGTCGAATGAGAGACAAATGGATTTCCAAAACCTGCTTCAAATGATGAATAGGGGGTGTCATGTTCAAGAGTGACGATTATTGCCATTAATATGAATACGAAAACACATCCCTTTCCCAAAATTTCCCCCACCATTTCTGGCGAGTACCACTTTATTTTTACACAAGCTTGAGGAGGATAACATATGCTTGTTGATGTAATCTCATCCTTAGGATGAGTCCCTCGGAGTATATTTAATGAACCCTAGGAAGGAGTGGCTCGGTCCCATTACGGGTCTTTCGATGTTTGTTTAATGAGTCCAAAGATAGAAAACTCAGGGGTTTTTCATGTTTTGAGAGTCTGAAAAACACTTAAAGAGAACTCTCTCAGTTCCTTTTTCGTAAAATAGTTCGACAGGACTGACAAAGTGATAAACTATCGCCCATCAAACGTTTTGTTCAGATACTTTTACAAGTGTGAAAAGAACAAGGTCGCTCGGCCATCTTTTCATTTTTATGGAGTGTAAAAAGAGCTTAAAGGATACTCCTTTGTGTTCTTCATTTTTGTGTGACCATGACGAGTAAGAAAAGATGAGAAAAGTATACTCAGTTACGTTCTCATGTATTTTCGAGTGCGAGAATGAACAAAGACTGGGCTTGAGGTTTTTCTAAAAACCCTAAAAAGTAGTCGTATATGCGACAAAAAGAAAAAAAATCTGTACTCCTTCTTTTGAATCTTCAAAGTGGCCATATATGCAAAAAATCACACTTGTAGGACTATTAGGTATTAGGTTTTATAGACAAAATAATATAAAAAATCAACAACAAATGGTAAAAAGTGAATAAATATGGGTAAAAATGGCTTTTACCATTTTCATTATGATTTTGCCAAAAAATTTGCCCAATACTCCTCATTTTCCCCCATACTTCATTGCTCAGTCATGGGAGGCACGAGCGACCATTTGATGAACTGTCTCTGCCAACGAGGTAAGATCTTTATCTTCGACATTTTCCATGGTTTATTTTTAGTTTTCATTGGCAAATTTCAAGGTTTTGGGTTCATTTTAGGGCTATAACTTGCACCCAAGTGTTCTCGTAGGCTGGCTATGCGGGACCTGCAAGAATCTAGGATTCTCACATGTGGCCTTAAGGGAACCTGGGAGAATCTCACACTGTGCTAAATGGGTTCCTACGGGGGCCAAAAAATGAAATTTCAATTTGATTTTTGCTCAATAAAAATTATGCCAAGGTTTGAAATAAGTTGTTGACCCTTCTCTTATGGTTCTTGTGCAGGCATTTGACCATCACGATGCTGGAGTGGCAAGAAAGAGAACATGAGGAGGATTCCATTGTCAAGAGTGACCCATGTACCATTGCTTCCTCCAAGACTGTGGGCTCTTGAAATTCTTCAGAATTTCAGGGATGAGGGCCCAACTCAGATTGTTGGAATACCTGGTACATATGTGGGATGTGAACCAATAGTTATTTCACATGGGAGTCCACACGCTGACCTTAGATATCGAGGATATCTATTTTCTAATGGGATTATCATGATGTGGATACCATGCTAGTTTGACTAGCGGTCGAGGTGGCGGACTCCCTATGAGTGAGTATTGTCATCAGTATTGTGTACCTAAGGCAGAAAGAAGCAAGGGAAAAGTTTCTATTTGGGGGGTCCAAAACTTGACTTTGCGAACCATCTTGTTCACTATAGACCACATGGCCAAGAGTGCATATACACACATGGCTCTCCAGAGTTACTTCCAATATTCCATAGAGTGCACAGAACCACGATACTTCAACTGGTCAGATGTATTTCTCTGCAGTATGAAGAGGCAATTGACGAAGTGCAGGAGGGGCAACTTGAAGCAGTTTGGGTACGGATCACTGTTGGTGTCCTTCTTCCTCGAGAGGGTCCCATTGTTGAGATTACAGGTTGATTGGGGTTTACTGTCCCCACAGGATCTGAGGATGTTGAGGTGGTGTAACCTCATGGCCCAACACGTAGTTGGGCCCATCATCAAGTACAATGATTCATTTTTCGACTAGTTGTGGCCATAGATGTTGATGATAGATGACTATGCATACGCTGGTTTGGACTTTCGAGGCGATCTAGATTTGGCCCTACCTAAGGATTCTCAGTGGGGTGACCTAGGTAAGAAGTACACATTTTGTTCTTTTTAATTGTTTTTGTAATTTTTATCATATAAGATGTTTTTATGTTTTCCCAAGAATTAATCAAAAAAAACAAAAAAAAAAAAAATCTCTTTTTGATGACACAAATGTGGGGCCATATTGACCTCCAGGAATGTCTCCTATTCAATGGAGAGGAGAGGCGGCTCCAGTGGCATGATGGGATGCCGAAGACTATGAGTCAGTGGAGCAGAACTTGGAGGGGTTGATCGTTGGCATCCCAGATATGGATATTGGGGAGATCCCTCGACGTTATCAACGCCATACTGTAGGCATGTCAGAGTCTATTAGTCGACTGCTTCGTAGGGTGGCTTGGGAAGTTGTGTGCTATCGTGAGCATCACCAATGATGCTATTTTGTAGAATCTATGAGCTTCACATTTTGATATTTTGGTCCTTGGATAGAAACTTTTTGTAAAAACTTTTGATCGTTATATACATATATACGACTTCTATCAGCTTATCTTGTGTTGTGTGATACATGTGATGTGATTGGTTTATAAATGGCCCAAATGTTTGTCTAATACATAGTTATCTAATGCATCAATCAATGTATTTAGACATCTAGGAATGTGTTGATACTCAATATAATCAAAATAACATTCCAAGAAGCAAATTCGTAAATATACCTGTAATAAAGTAGGAATTCGAATATCATAGACATTACTTAGTTGTAGTACTATTAGCTGTGAATCGAGTCGTACAACCAAGTGGCGGATACCAAGTGGCTATACTCTGCAATATTGTTGGTCGCACGACCGAGACACACACCTTGTAGAGTGATAAGTTTGTTTATAGGGGCATAAATTGCCCAAGCAGCAGAAGCAAGGTTCTGAGTGCTATGGCTAGCACCATCAGTGAAGACAATGTGGGGTAGCAAAGACTCCAACATCTGGAAACCAAACACATAGCTTCGAACTTTCCTGCTCCTAACATATCTCGATCTTGTTCGTAAAGAAGAACCAGATCACCTTCGGAGAAAATGTGAGGCTTGACATGTTTTTCATATTGGTGTTATCAGACTAATCGGTAGGTGTGGAAACTAACAGATCTCCCTAGATCCACCTAGATCTAGAACAAAACAGGACATGACATTACTCTTTCCTTAAGTTATGACCATTGAATTAGCTAGTAGCGAGGAACAAGTGACATACCTTGGTATCGCTTCCTAGGGTCTCTGTTGCTCCCACTTCACTCCGACGCTCTCGTGAGGTCAAGACCAAGACAACACAAACCAACCAAAGTGAAGATAGCAAAATATATTCAATCATCAACTTATGTGTATGATCAAGGAATTACACAATAAAGTAAGAATGACTTTATGGGGAAAGGGCATACCGTTGTATCATATTAATCGAAAGTAGAAGATACAACCTGATCGTCTTGATGTTGCAAGCTTCCTTTCGATGGCTCTTGGTTCCAACACACACACTTGCTTGATCCTTGTATGAAGAAGATCCAATTCCTCTTGATAGACTTGCTAGAGTCTCCAAGTTCTTGTTCAAGCTAGGTCCTTCACACAATTCCTTCACCAATTCTCCAATTAATCTTCCTTAACCTTTTCCATGAGAATCCCATCAATATATAGGAGAGGATGATATGGTTACTTGGATGAGAATGATCCCACAATATTAGGGAAACCAGTAAAATGATAACCATTCGAATGCCAACCCATTCTCTAGAAGATTCCCTTCTAGAACCATTGAGACTTCATCTTTTTCCAAGCTTGAGAACAAGTTCACACCCCAGCTATGTAGTACAGTGCAAGAAGTTATCACCCTAGTGTTGGCATCCAATCTGCTTTTTTCTATTGTCTTATAAGCTGCCTACACCAATGTTTTGCAAACATCAGCTTTTCGACGCATTTTTCAAAAAAACGACATTTTTCTTTTTTGCAACATTTGCACATCTGCCTTCGTTTTGTTTTCACGACTGTAAGCATGAAAACTTAGTCTTTCGAAGTTGCATTGAAGTCATTATTTGAACTGTCATGATCCTTCTTGTCAATATGCCCATTGCGCTTACCTTTTAATTATCATTATCCAATTGCCAAGATCCTTTGATCAGTACTCATGCTTCGATTGATTTTGTGACTTGGTTTCATTGAATTTGTAATACATTGGCATTTGGATTTATATTTTATTTGACCTACTTGACCATTGGTTTCATGAAAATACATAGGTTTTATGGTTAAATATTTCATATATATCTTTTAATATAATTCCTATGTTCATGTTTTCATAATTGTTGGTATGATTGCTTATATGAAGACCCATTGGTACATTGGTTAAACTATTGATATGAGCTGATACATTGGCGTATGGTTAAATATTTGGTATTGATTTCAAATTGAATGTTGATGGTTAAAAACTTTGGCACAACGTTGATTACGCACATTGGTTTATACACTTACCATTGGATTCATTGGCCGACCAAGTGACATGACTGTTGAACTATGCTATAATGGGTAGAATAGCCATAAGCCGACGGTTTTACTTTGGCAATAACTATTTTGCATGGTAGAGATAAGCTCCACCACCTTCGCACGATGGAATTTATGCCTATCCCTTATCCCCGTTCACTTCTGTTAGCTCGGGTAGCTCTGCTCCTGTGTGTGTTATGATCCAAACCCTCGGATTACCATGTGATCGGCTCCATGGCACTAGTCGTGCGAATCGAACCAAATGACAAACAAACCTTGTTAATGTTCGACAATGCCCGGAAGGACTTGGCAGACAATGGATGGCTCACCTTCGTGCAACGATTTGAGGGTTTTAATCTAATTATGGCACAACAGTTCACTCTGACTTTTGATGGCTGTAGAGCCAAGGTGGGCGACATACAATTGGAAATTGATGACAAGTTTATCAGTTCTTCTACAGGGTTACCTGCCATGGGCCAACATTGGTTCAAGAATCTGAAAGTGGAAGAAGTTCCGTGGCCACTATTGTTCGTCTCTCGAAAGGTCACCTCGTGTGACAGAGGTATGCCCATATCTGCACTTAAACCACGATGGCACGATACTTTGATGGTAGTCAAATAGTTCGTGACCTATGAGGGTCGATATGGACTCGTATTTCTCTACCACCTGCGTTTGCTAATGAATTTTATGGGATACCCGTTGAATATGCCCTTTTACTTTCAACGCAGCCTATATAAAATGTCGAAAAGGTTTAAAAGGGAGAAGGCAGACAGTAGTCTGTTCCACCATGGGCTTATTAAACTTATCATTGTTTATCACTTGAGTTTACATGGTGATAGTTGGAGAGCTTTCATCGCTCGAAATGGTTTTGATGACGCAAACCCCGTCCAGGTTGACAAGCCTGTGGTAAATGAAACCAAGGCCGAGCCACCTGTGCCCTTCCATATCCTATTGCCCTCTCCTAAGCCTTCGATCGACCCTACTATTGACTTACCAGACGTTGGAACTGAGAATGTCGAGGCTATAAAGAAACCTATGCGCAAAAAGGCTAAGGAAAACCCTACTGCTAATGCCAAGGGTAAAAAGAACGCTCGGCTTATTTTGAGAATGGCTAGGAACAAACCTAAACCCTCTGCTGAGTCAAAGCCTATTGTCCTTAGTGAGGATTCAGACTCTGACGTAGAAAGTTTCTTAGCTAGTGAGTACCCTTACTCGCAGGGCTTATGCCCCGAACCACCTTATGATTTCGTGACGAATCTTCCCCCTTGCCTAAGGAATGATCCTAATTACCCAGGGATTAGATTTCCTAACGAAACCCTCAACAACATGTCCAAACCCTCACCTACTCTTCCAAAACCCAAACAGTCTTCCTGTGACCAATGCGATTTATGGTTGGAACGATACTACATCGATGTACCCCTACTCCAATTGAAAATTAAATCATTGGAAGATCAAATTGCAGTGTTGACTAGCCAAAGAGACCAACTCCAAGCAACTGATAAAAAGAAGAAGACAACCGGCTCCATCGTTTTCAAGAATGTTGAATCAGCCACAGCCGTTGTCAACTCCAAATTGTCATGATTAAGCCATCTGTTCGCCATACAGGTATGGATTTTGATATCGTTTCAGTTTTGTGAGTGACCATAAGTAATATAGTGATTGAAATTTGGTCTTCGAATAGATCTGTTTATATTTCGAAATGGCTCTGTAATAATGTGTTTATCCTATACAGTGTTTTCGCTTGCTAAAAATGAATGGAATTTCATTTTGGATATATGATTTGATCATTCCCAGTATAGCCATTGATAGATTTTTATTGGATTTGAACGATCCTCGTTTGGATTTGATTTGTTAGTTTGTCTGATTGAGTTAACGAAGTTAATGGTTTTCTTTCAATTCAATTCGTTTTGTATCCACTTCGAACAGGAAGTTTTTCATGCTCAATTTAGAATACGATCATGTTTGGATTTGATTTCGTTATGATTCATATGCTGTGATTGGTAAACGATTTCAATGACTTTGTTACGATCTTGTAATATATTGTGTCATGTAATTTTCAAAGCTGGAATACAACTCTGTTGGGTTTCAATTTGGAAAATATGACTATGTTTTTATGGAAACAATGCTCCCATTTAAGCCAGTGCAAATAATGCTCACACCTGAATCATGGAACGATTATGATTCATAATGACTATGTTAAACTCCAGTTGTTCAATTCGCTTGCTGGATTCGTATCATAAACGCTGCTCTGTTTGATTTTAAATTTGCAAAATGAATTGATTGACTTTGTTATCTTTATCAAATTCGGTTATAATTCATTTGAATGGAACGATTTTGATCAAAGTCGATTGATCTTGTTTGCCCAATTTGTAATAACAAACGATCGGATCATGTTATGAATTCATTTGAATTGATTTTCATGGTATGAATTGTTTGCTTTATCAATACAGTTACAACAATTTGTAAATGATCTTGCTTGGATTCCATCGTATCTCATGTTGATAAGGCAACATAACGATTTATTGCGATTTGTTTTGATTATATCAGTTTCAATTTGGATATGAAATGATTTCAAAACTGTTTGATTATGATTCTGTCCACCCGACTCTTGGCAACAAATGAAACAGAGTACACCTATCTCTGTATTCATTTGATTAATTTTAATTTCGAATGGTATAACAATTTCAACTTTAATGATTCGTTTTCAAATAGTTATTGGATGTTAATTGAATTTAATTCTTTAAAATATTTTCAATTGATTTTTAATGCTGATTATGTGTCTTATTTAGACCAGCTACATAATCACAAGATTCTGTAGCTAGTCTACAGAGTTTGATTTTTTACCATTTTATTAATAAAGGATTCTTCTAAATTGTCTATTTTTGACCCTTTTCAGGTAAATTCGAATTGCATGGGACATGCTGGACAGGCTAGGGGAATATTTGTGTCTATAGTTTTATTTTAGGTTCCTAGTTTAGTCAGACTTGGGATATTTTCCCAGATTTTCTGTAAACAGTTGATAACTTCTACAGGGAGGTTTTACCCTATAGAAGCTCTTTAAATACTTATTATTTTTTGTAATAAGGATCATCCTCACTTGTGGGAGAACTAGGCTATGGATTCCTAATACAAACCGAGACAGGAATTGATGTTCTGCTACAACTTTTTCTTTTCATAATATCAATCTTTTGTTTTATGTTTATGCTTATCAATTTGCATTTGATTAGTGACTACTTTAGCTATCATAGTCTTTTGCAAAATGATATGATTTAATTAATATGATCCATGTCTGATTTCTTTCATTAATCTAAAATACAACAATTACTTTGTTCAGTTAATGAATGGCAGATTTCTCTTCTTCATCAATTGAACTATTATGTATAAATCTTTGCATACAGGTTTATCTAACTGTGAAGATTTATAAATTATAAGATTGTTGTTATTTTTATGTTTTGATTGTCATGTAATCATACTCGAAGAGCACTGCAGCTTATCGTTTACGAAAATCTCCTGGATAATTCGGTGCGGGTTTCCTCCCTCCGATCAGCTAAGACGATTATCATACACAGGACAAATCTGGAGTATTTCTCTAGGTCAGTTTGTGATTATTTTTGTTAGTATATTATCAGTATTTTAGTTAGATTTATAGTTAGAATTAGTATATTAGTTGTTTAGTTTAGTTAGTTTTGTTTTATTTCTTGTTCATAAAATCATAAAATCAACAAAAAACATCTTTCTCTGTCTTAGGGTAGAATATAAATGAGTTTTTTCAGGTTTTATTTAAATCTGTAAATTGTCGATATTTTTACATTTTGTGAATAAGTTATATTTCAGTTAGTAGTTAGATAGTTTATTAGTTAGAGTTAGTATAGTAGTAGTTAGTAGAATGTATATATAGAATAGTTATATTAGTTTAGTTTGTTTTAATAGTTATTTTAGTTAGATTAGTTACTTTATAATAGTTTTTCTTTTTTTTGTTTTCTTAGGACCTTAGATAAGCTAACGGAGCCGCTAAACCCGTCAGGGTGGTTCATCCCAAACGACTTGGGTTATTAGACAACCCCAGACTGGTTCCACTCTCTCAGTTGACGGATGGTCGATTTCGCCCGTGAACAAATGGCGCTAGAAGGAGGGCCTGAATTTAATTAATGGCACGAGGCAGTCGCAAGACTCCTCCACCACCTAATCGCTCACTGATAGTGACTAGAAGCCATTCAAACGATAATATCCCCCCTCAAACAGTAACTACTTCAACCGATGATCCTCAGATCACAGTTGAGCCAACAACCCCTAATCCTACAGGTGGTGACATACAAGATATTGTCCGCCAATCTCTTATAAAAACACATGTGCCTTAGCCCGTTTGAGGCAACCAAACCATCTATGGGGTCAACCTTTGGACTTCTCTGATATCAGAGAACAATTAGGTGACACTAACCTCACTGTGAATCCTACAGATCCAAACCTAAATCCTACTGTAGGAGGATCTGGGATACCTCCTTCACCACCTCCATCATCTCCTTCCTCTTCTGGAGGAGATTCCTCTGACGAAGGTGATTCCCCTTCTCAGCCTTCCACACCCACTACCCCAATGGAAAATCAGAACAACCCTGCTAAACCCTGGCTTGATCAGGATGTCGTAGCCGTACCTGGAGCTCAGCATCCTCTACCTAAGCACCCGGAGAAATGGCTTCCCAAGTTTGATCCTGATTCAAAACAGATAGCTGAAGATCACATTAAAAAGTTTATGTTATCCATAAGACTCCACAATGTCGAACATGAAGACATTGTCTGTAGGTTGTTCCCTTATAATTTTGAGACTAATGCATCCACATGGTACTTTTCCCAACAACCCCATACCATCGTGTCTTGGGAAAAGTTTGAGTCATTCTTTTTGGAAAAGTTCGGAGACGGTAAACCTCCGAAAGTCCTAGTCATGGACCTTTCTAGCTTAAGAATGAACCCAAAAGAAAAAGTTAAAGACTTTAATCAAAGATTCTTAACACTTAAAAACCGAACCCCTATGGATTCCATGCCTATCGAGAGTCTTATAATAGCTTACTACACTAAAGATTTACATCAAAGTATAGCTATTTGGGTTAAACATTCTAAGAAAGCCACGTTGTTAGAGGCCTTCGAGGAGGCCAGCCAGATTGAAAAAGACATACTTAGTATTAAAGACTCTACTAGCAACGAAACTAAAACTAGTTCTTCTTCCAAAAAGAAGATTGGAATTCTCCCCAGACCCACTCAAAGTAAAACACAACCTGAAAATACTGATTTGGAAAATTTAACCAAAGTTATTAAAAAACTATCAAATCAAGTTATAGACTTGAAAAGGTCGACCAAAGAAGCTTCTTCAATACAAGGTCCTTACAAACCCTCGTTCCGGAAGCCTTTTCCTACCAACCGACCTAACCCAACCACCGAAGGCCTTAACCTAGAAAGTTTGCAATGTGCCCTTCAAACAATTCTAGAAGCCCAAGATAACTTGATGGCTCCTAAGATTCCTGAGGAGGTAGTTGAACAAGAGACAGTTCAAGAAGAAGAGTCTCCTCCAAATATTTTTGGACACTTCTCGGATAGCATCTTTCAAGCCAACTTTGAGACAGTTCATCCTTATAACACTAGGAGTAAGACAACAAATAAAAATTCTTCCGAAAATACTACAACTTCACCTCCAAAGCAATCTAAATCATCCGAAACTAAACAGAATAATGTGAGCCCCAACTTAGATTATGATGTAGTTGAAGATCTTAAAACGTTAAGGGCTAATATTTCTATTTATGAGTTATTGAAGTTTCCATTTCTGCTTCAAAAAATGTTGCAAAATATTTCAGAAAACGACAAAAATGGTAATCCTAATGGTAACAAGGTTGTGCAAAACAAAGTTCCCCAGAAGACTTCCACTAAAAACAATCTTGATCCCCAAGATAAAGGAAGCCTTCTTGTAAGTAATTCAAATAATGTCAATAATGTAGATAAAGTAGCTTTAGAAACTGCGAGTAAAAAGACACAAGCTACTACTCTTAACACTCGCAAGAATGTACCTCCTTTCCTATTAACTTTCGAGATTTTTAATAGAAGCGTGCACAATTGTATGGTAGACTCAGGGGCATCATCCAATGTGATGCCTTGGTCTGTTTTCCAAAAGATTAACGCTGAAGTTGAACCCTCGACTTTAAAAATCATACAACTTGATCGGACAAATGTCAAATTTATAGGCGAACTAAAGAATGTGCTTATTAGATTATCGTCTAACCCCAAGGTTCATCAAGTTATTGATATAANTTCTATTTATGAGTTATTGAAGTTTCCATTTCTGCTTCAAAAAATGTTGCAAAATATTTCAGAAAACGACAAAAATGGTAATCCTAATGGTAACAAGGTTGTGCAAAACAAAGTTCCCCAGAAGACTTCCACTAAAAACAATCTTGATCCCCAAGATAAAGGAAGCCTTCTTGTAAGTAATTCAAATAATGTCAATAATGTAGATAAAGTAGCTTTAGAAACTGCGAGTAAAAAGACACAAGCTACTACTCTTAACACTCGCAAGAATGTACCTCCTTTCCTATTAACTTTCGAGATTTTTAATAGAAGCGTGCACAATTGTATGGTAGACTCAGGGGCATCATCCAATGTGATGCCTTGGTCTGTTTTCCAAAAGATTAACGCTGAAGTTGAACCCTCGACTTTAAAAATCATACAACTTGATCGGACAAATGTCAAATTTATAGGCGAACTAAAGAATGTGCTTATTAGATTATCGTCTAACCCCAAGGTTCATCAAGTTATTGATATAATTGTTGTGGATATTCCTGAAGTGTATGGTCTATTTTTAAGCAGGGACTAGTAGGAGCAGGTACATGGTTATTTCGCGACAGATTGGTCCCATCTATGGCTTCCTGACAACGACAAGCCTAATAAAATCAGAGTAAATCGTTAGCGCTACCTTAAGTTCATGGTCACAGATTTGAACGATCCCAAAAAACCATACACACCTTATGCTGATTCACCTGAAGTACAAGGGATGGACACCTTCTTCGGCAATTTCATGGCCGAGGCTTCATCTATCATCAATCCAAAACAATAGTCTGAGATTGTAGCATATATGCAACCAACAGTTTCTACGCAATGGTCCCATGTGCCCGATGGAAATCAAATTTGGTCTCTTTATTTCGACGGGTCAAAGTCCAAAGAAGGAGACGGAGTAGGCTGCATCATTATCGATCCGGTAGGTAACAAAACATTGATAGCATGTAGGTTGGAATTTGAATGTACTAACAATACTGCAAAATATGAGGCTTTACTGCAAGGTCTCAGAAAAGCTTTGGATATGAACATTCAAAATTTAACCGTTTTGGTGACTCTGAAATAGTGGTTAGACAGGTAAGAGATTCTATCCACTATCTGTCTCCACATCTCAAAAGCTACCAGTCTGAGGTATGGAATTTAATGAATAAATTTTCTTCTTTCAATATAAATTCCATTCCAAGGATGAATAACTCTGAAGAAGATTTATTAGCTAATGTAGCTTCTAAAATTCTTCTTGCAGAAGGCTTATCCCCAGACGCATTCTCCGTTGAGCTGTTGTTCAGACCATCCATTCCAGACAATATCATGAATTGGAGATTATTTGACAACGATCAGCAGATCATCGACTTTCTGCACATGGAAGAAACCTTTCAAGGCGCGGTGATAGACGAATGCACGCATGATGACAATTTTCACGATTTCACGGTAATACTAGATCCGAGAACTCCTGAATCTTCATCGGATATGGTAAACTCGATCCCTAAATATGTAATTAGATTAGAAAATTTTTACGATTTTCAAGATAAAGTTAAAAAGACGGTCAACTGTAAAACCAATAGTTCCTCGTTATCTTATGAAAAAGTAAACTTAGGAACTAATGAAAATCCTCAATGCATTAATCTATGGTTGGGATGTTCTCAACAAGAAAAAGCTGCATTCATTAAATTGTTCAAAGAATTTAAAGATGTCTTTGCATGGACATATGATGACCTCAAAAATTTCGACCCTAATATCATACAGTATGTCATCCCTACGAAGCCCCAAACCTTACCCTTTCAGCAAAAACTGAGGAAAATGCACCCCAAACTCGAACCGACCGTTCAAAAAGAATTAAATAAGATCCTAAATGCTAAGATAATTTTTCCTGTTAGGCACACTCAATGGGTTTCCAACCTTGTCCCAGTTCGGAAGAAAAATGGGGAAATTTGACTCTGTGTCGATTTCTGGAACCTTAATAGAGCGTCTGATAAAGACAACTATCCTATCCCACCCATGGAACAGATCCTTCAACAGGTATCTAGTTCCAAGAGGCTATCCTTAATGGATGGTTTCTCAGGATATAACCAAGTCCTGATGTCTCCACCAGACCAACTCAAAACTACCTTCTGTACCGCGTGGGGCACTTATGCTTATCGCAAAATGCCTTTTGGATTGATTAATGTTGGTGCCACTTTTCAGAGAGCAATGGACATTGCTTTCTGAGGCTTAATCAATCAGTTCGTCATAGTTTAGTTGGATGATGTGACTGTATATTCTAAAAACAAAGACGATCACCTAGCTCACTTACGAGCCGTTCTACTTCGATGTCATAAATACGACATCTCCTTGAATCCCAAAAAGTCCATCTTTTCAGTAGAACAGGGTAAACTCCTAGGATTCATTTTGTCTAGTGAAGGGATGATTATTTACCTTGAAAGGACTCAAGTCATCGCAAAAATTCCCCCTCCTACATCCAAAAAATCGATGCAGTCTTTCTTAGGCCAGTTTAACTTCATGAGAAGATTTGTCCCCAGCTTCTCCGAAATGGTCAGGCCTTTACAGAACTTGATTAAGAAAGACACCCAATATCACTGGGGACCCCTAGAAAATCAAGCTTTTAATGCAATAAAGAAGGCCATAATAGACGCTTTGTCTCTCATGAGCCCTGACATCTCTCAAGATTTTACACTCTATACTTTTTCCTCTGACCGTTCCTTTGCCGTCGTCCTAACCCAAAAGAACGCCGAGAACAATGAAGTACCCATCGCCTTTATGAGATCTGCTTTCAAAGGTGTTGAACTTAATTACCCAGTGGTAGATCGGCAAGCCTACGTTGTTTTCAAAGTAGTTAAGAACTTCCGGTCCTATCTTTTGAAGTCAAGGATGAAAGTCATTGTCCCCTACCCTGCTGTGAGGAAATTGTTAGTGCAAAAGGAACTAGGAGAGAAGAGAGCCAACTGGGTCACCTCCTTGCAGGAGTATGCCTTAGAAATCACCCCAGCTCAGATAGTGAGAGGCCAAGGGTTATGTAAGTTAGTTTTTGATTCAGCAGCAGGACAGCAAGAACAAAGCGATACGTCAGACCTAGGACAACATGATCAAAGTTTAATCTGTTGCACGCAAAAACCTGTTAGTCCTTGGTACGATGATATTAGATTATGTCTTGAACATAGGTCAGGACCTCGTCACTTAGATCCCGCTAAGAAAAGAGAGTTAAGGTTAAAGTCCGCCTCCTTTCATTTGGTTAATGGTATCCTGTTTCGTCAGAGTTTTGACAGTGTACTGATGCGTTGTCTTGAAAAAGACGAAGCAGAAAAATTCTTGCTCGAGTTGCATGCAGGAGAAGCTGGTGGTCACTTTGGTGGTGACACCACTGCTCATAAAGTTCTAAAAGTTGGTTATTACTGGCCCACGCTTTTTAGAGACGCACATGCCTTGTGTCGTAAATGTGTTATCTATCAAAAAGCATCAGGGCTGTTACAAAAAACATCCTTTCCTTTGCAACCCATTTCAGTATATTCCCCTTTTCAGCAGTGGGGCCTTGATATCATAGGTCCAATCAACCCTCCGTCCTCACAATAGCACAAGTTTATTGTGACAGCCATGGATTACTTTACCCGATGGTCTGAAGTTGTTCTGTTAAGAACTGTCAACACCAGTCAGGTAATCGCCTTTATAAATTCAAATATTATCACTCGTTTCGGTATCCCTGACTGTTTAGTTTTCGATAATGCTTCTTACTTTTCCTCTCTTGAGATGAGAGAGTTCGCTTTGGAAAAAGGGATTAAGTTGAAGTATTCTGCTAGTTATTACCCCCAGGGCAACGGATTGGTAGAATCAACAAGCAAGAACTTGATTAAAATCATCAAGAGAACGGTGGTTGAAAATCACAAGAATTGGCACAATGCACTATTGAACGCGTTATGGGCTGATAGGGTAACGTCAAAAACTGTTATAGGTAACTCCCCCTTTTTTCTCGTTTATGGAAGAGAAGCAATCATGCCACCTCACATTCTTCTTCCTTCGCTTTAGTTGTCATACAAAGTCCAAGAAGAAGATTGCCCCCCTTTGGAAAACTGAATTAACACTTTGATGAAGCTAGAAGAGGTAAGAGCCCAAGCTAAACGTAAGTTAGATCAACATCAACAATTGGTTAAAAGATGGTTCGATTCTAACTCTGCTTCTAATAGGAATTTTGAAGTAGGTGACCTTGTACTGAAATGGGACAAACCACATGACGGAAAGGGAGAGAACATGAAATTTCAAAACCTATGGCTTGGGCCGTTTTTAATCGCTGAAAAGTTGGGTCCCAGTTCTTTTCGATTGCAAAATCTGGAAGGCATCTTGACACCTACCCGGTGAATGGCCAAGCCCTGAAAAGATACTTTGCTTGACGATTACCCTTGTATATTAAGTATATATTTTGCTTTTGTTTCTTTTTGGTTTGCTTTTTATTTGTGATTTTGAATTGAATTTATCAACTGGTGCTTTCTTTCAAATACACATACCTGTACACTGAGATTTTCAGACAAAGACAATAGAAATCTCCTTCATTGAAATAACTTCTAAAAAATTTGTACAAACATCAATGGTATATTTCTGAAATTTATATCTATGTTGGAAAAATTTTGTTGTTTGAAAGAAGTGGACTGATTTCGATCTCTGAGTAAAGCTTGTCATGATCATCTATTGTCTTTTTACGCTGTCCATATTCCATAAAGGAATGACTCAAAGGATGTCTCCCTGCCTTAGGAAGTTGTTTTTGTAAATAAAACATCTCTGGATCTAAATAAAGGACAGGTCTAAATAATTCTGATGAGGTCTGAAAAAATATGTTAAAGTATCATGATTTTCAGTGTCACCCCGCTCAAATGCATATCTATGAAAAGGAAAAAAAATAAAAATAAATAAATAAATTATTAATAAGAGCTATGGGAAGTTCTTGTAAACCCGTCGAGATACTGAACAGGTCTGCTGGCAGTGGGTAAATGCATGCATGGCGACAAGACAACTTCGTCGGGGTACTGAACAGGCCCGCTGGCAGCGAAGCAATGTCGGGTATATGAAAATTCATAAATACAAAACCTCTTTAATGTCCTTTATTTTGATATAGAACTTCTTAACAGGATACAGATGTCAGAGTGGGTTAAATGGCAACCCTGTCGAGGCTATGGACGCCTGCTGGCAGCAGTGGCTATGCCAACAATATTGGAGATTTCATCTTTAATATCGTGACTTGTTGGTCTTAAGACTGTTATCAACTTTCATCTTTTAAAACACTGCTGGAAAAGATGGTTAATGATGATGTTTATACAATTTTCTGGTTGTTATTTTTGAGTTGGAATTATCTTTGTTGTCCTAATCTGAATTTGTTTCTTTTGGCAGAGATAACTGCTTCTACCAGTGTGTCACCATTGTTGGCAGCCAATCCGCTTTTTTCTATTGTCTTATAAGCTGCCTACACCAATGTTTTGCAAACATCAATTTTTTGACGCATTTTTCAAATAAACGACATTTTATTTTTTGCGACATTTGCACATCTGCCTTCGTTTTGTTTTCACGACTGTAAGCGTGAAAACTTAGTCTTTCGAAGTCGCATTGAAGTCATTATTTGAACTGTCATGATCCTTCTTGTCAATATTCCCATTGTGCTTACCTTTTAATTATCATTATCCAATTGGCAAGATCCTTTAATCAGTACTCATGCTTCGATTGATTTTGTGACTTGGTTTCATTGAATTTGTAATACATTGGCATTTGGATTTATATTTTATTTGACCTACTTGACCATTGGTTTCATGAAAATACATAGGTGTTATGGTTAAATATTTCATATATATCTTTTAATATAATGCCTATGTTCATGTTTTCATAACTGTTGGTATGATTGATTATATGAAGACCCATTGATACATTGGTTAAACTATTGATATGAGCTGATACATTGGCGCATGGTTAAATATTTGGTATTGATTTCAAATTGAATGTTGATGGTTAAAAAATTTGGCACAATGTTGATTAAACGTGTTGGTTTATACACTTACCATTGGATTCATTGGTCGACCAAGTGACATGACTGTTGAACTATGCTATAATGGGTAGAATAGCCATAAGCCGACAGTTTTACTTTGTCAATAACTATTTTGCATGGCAGAGATAAGCTCCACCACCTCGCACAATGGCATTTATGCCTATCCCTTATCCCCGTTCACTTCTGTTAGCTCGGGTAGCTCTGCTCCTGTGTGTGTTATGATCCAAACCCTCGTCTTACCATGTGCTCGGCTCCATGGCACCAGTCGTGCGAATCGAACCAAACGACAACCAATCCTTGTTAATGTTCGACAATGCCCGGAAGGACTTGGCAGACAACGAATGGCTCACCTTCGTGCAACGATTTGGGGGTTTTAATCTAATTGTGGCACAACAATTCGCTCTGACTTTTGATGGTTGTAGAGCCAAGGTGGGTGACATACAGTTGGAAATTGATGACAAGTTTATCAGTTCTTCTACAGGGTTACCTTCCACGGGCCAGCGTTGGTTCAAGAATTCTAAAGTGGAAGAGGTTCTGTGGCCACTATTGTTCGTCTCCCGAAAGGTCACCTCGTGTGACAGAGGTATGCCCATCTCTGCACTTAAACCACGATGGAACGATACTTTGATGGTAGTCAAATAGTTCGTGACCTGTGAGGGTCGATATGGACTCATCTTTCTCTACCACCTGCGTTTGCTATTGAATTTTATGGGATACCCATTGAATATGCCCTTTTACTTTCAACACAACCTATATAAAATGTCGAAAAGGTTTAAAAGGGAGAAGGAAGACAGTAGTTTGTTCCACCATGGGCTTATTAAACTTATCATTGTTTATCACTTGAGTTTACATAGTGATAGCTGGAGAGCTTTCATCGCTCGAAATTGTTTTGATGACGCAAACCTCGTCCAGGTTAACAAGCCTGTGGTAAATGAAACCAAGGCCAAGCCACCTGTGCCCTTCCATATCCTATTGCCCTCTCCTAAGCCTTCGTTTAACCCTACTATTAACTTACCAGATGTTGGAACTGAGAATGTCGAGGCTATAAAGAAACCTATGAGAAAAAAGGCTAAGGCAAAGCCCTACTAATAATGACAAGGGTAAAAAGAACGCTCAGCTTATTTCGAGAATGCTTAAGAACAAACCTAAACCCTCTGCTGAGTCAAAGCCTATTGTCCTTAGTGAGGATTCGGACTGTGACGTAGAACGTTTCTTAGCCAGCGAGTACCCTTACTCGCAGGGTTTATGCCGCAAACCACCTTATGATTTCGTGACGAATCTTCCTCCCTGCCTAAGGAACGATCCCAATTACCCAGGGATTAGATTTCCTAATGAAACCCTCAGCAACATGTCCAAACCCTCGCCTGCTCTTCCAAAACCCACACAGTCTTCCTGTGACCAATGCGATTTATGGTTGGAACGATACTGCATCGATGTACCCCTACTCCAATCGAAAATTCAATCGCTGGAAGATCAAATTGTAGTGTTGACTAGCCAAAGAGACCAACTCCAAGAAACTGATAAAAAACAGAAGACAACCGGCTCCATCGTTTTCAAGAATGTTGAATCAGCCACAGCCGTTTTCAACTCCAAATTGTCATGATTAAGCCATCTACTCGCCATACAGGTATGGATTTTGATATCGTTTCAGTTTTGTGAGTGACCATAAGTAATATAGTGATTGAAATTTGGTCTTCGAATAGCTCTGTTTATATTTCGAAATGGCTCTGTAATAATGTGTTTATCCTATATAGTGTTTTTGCTTGCTAAAAATGAATGGAATTTCATTTTGGATATATGATTTGATCATTCGCAGTATAGCCTTTGATATATTTTTAGTGGATTTGAATGGTCTTCATTTGGATTTGATTTGTTAGTTTGTCTGATTGAGTTAACGAAGTTAATGGTTTGCTTTCAATTCAATTCGTTTTGTATCCACTTCGAACAGGAAGTTTTTCATACTCAATTTAGAATACGATCATGTTTGGATTTGATTTTGTTATGATTCATATGCTGTGATTGGTAAACGATTTCAATGAGTTTGTTACGATCTTGTAATATATTGTGTCATGTAATTTTCAAAGCTGGAATACAACTCTGTTGGGTTTCAATTTGGAAAATATGACTCTGTTTTTATGGAAACAATGCTCTCATTTAAGCCTGTGCAAATAATGCTCACGTCCAAATCATGCAATGATTATGATTCGTAATGACTATGTTAAACTCCAGTTGTTCGATTCGCTTGCTGGATTCGTATCATAAACGCTGCTCTGTTTGATTTTAAATTTGAAAAACGAATAGATTGACTTTGTTATCTTTATCAAATTCGGTTATAATTCGTTTGAATGGAATGATTTTGATCAAAGTCGATCGATCTTGTTTTCCCAATTTGTAATAACAAACGATCAGATCCTATTATGAATTCATTTGAATTGATTTTCATGGTATGAATCGTTTGCTTTATCAATACAGTTACAACGATTTGTAAATGATCTTACTTGGATTCCATAGTATCTCCTGTTGATAAGGCAGCATAACGATTGCCTGCGATTTGTTTTGATTATATCAGTTTCAATTTGGATATGAAACGATTTCAAAACTATTTAATTATGATTCTGTCCACTTGACTCTTGGCAACAAACGAAACAGAGTACACCTATCTCTGTATTCATTTGATTAATTTTAATTTTGAATGGTATAACAATTTCAACTTTAATGATTTGTTTTCAAATAGTTATTGGATGTTAATTGAATTTAATTCTTTAAAATATTTTCAATTGATTTTTAATGCTGATTTTGTGTCTTATTTAGACCAACTACAGAATCGCAAGATTCTGTATCTAGTCTACAGAGTTTGACTTTTTACCATTTTATTAATAAAGGATTCTTCTAACTTGTCTATTTTTTACCCTTTTCAGGTAAATTTGAATTGCATGGGACATGCTAGACAGGCTAGGGGAATATTTGTGTCTTTAGTTTTATTTTAGGTTCCTAGTTTAGTGAGACTTGGGATATTTTCCCAGATTTTTTGTAAACAGTTGATAACTTCTACAGGGAGGTTTTACCTTGTAGAAGCTCTTTAAATACTTATTATTTTTTGTAATAAGGATCATCCTCACTTGTGGGATAACCAAGCTATGGATTCCTAATACAAACTGAGACTGGAGTTGATGTTCTGCTACAGCTATTGCTTTTCATAATATCAATCTTTTGTTTCATGTTTATGCTTATCAATTTGCATTTGATTAGTGACTACTTTAGCTATCATAGTCTTTTGCAAAATGATATGATTTAATTAATATGATCCATGTCTGATTTCTTTCATTAATCTAAAATACAACAATTACTTTGTTCAGTTAATGAATGTCAGATTTCTCTTCTTCATGAATTGAACTATTATGTATAGATCTTTGCATACGGGTTTATCTAACTGTGAAGATTTATAAATTATAAGATTGTTGTTATTTTTATGTTTTGTTTGTCCTGTAATCATACTCGAAGAGCACTGCAGCTTATCGTTTACGAAAATCTCCTGGATAATTCGGTGCGGGTTTCCTCCCTCCGATCAGCTAAGACGATTATCATACACAGGACAAATCTAGAGTATTTCTCCAGGTGAGTTTGTGATTATTTTTGTTAGTATATTATTAGTAGTTTAGTTAGATTTATAGTTAGAATTAGTATATTAGTTGTTTAGTTTAGTTAGTTTTTTTTTATTTCTTGTTCATAAAATCATAAAATCAACAAAAAACATCTTTCTCTGTCTTAGGGCAGAATATAAATGAGTTTTTTCAGGTTTTATTTAAATCTGTAAATTGTCGATATTGTACATTTTGTGAATAAGTTATATTTCAGTTAGTAGTTAGATAGTTTATTAGTTAGACTTAGTATAGTAGTAGTTTGTAGATTGTATATATATAATAGTTAGATTAGTTTAGTTTGTTTTAATAGTTATTTTAGTTTAGTTTGATTTAATAGTTAGTTTTAGTTAGATTAGTTTATTAGTTTGTTTAATAGTTAGTTTTAGTTAGATTAGTTAGTTTAGAATAGTTTTTCTTTTTTTGTTTTCTTAGGACCTTAGATCGGATAATGGAGCCGCTAAACCCGTCAGGGTGGTTCATCCCAAAACGACTTGGGTTATTAGACAACCTCGGACCGGTTCCACTCTCTCAGTTGACGGACTATCGATTTCACCCGTCAACAAATGGCGCTAGAAGGAGGGCCTGAATTTAATTAATGGCACGAGGCGGTCGCAAGACTCCTCCACCACCTAATCTCTCACTGATAGTGACTAGAAGCCATTCAAACGATAATATACCCCCTCAAACAATAACCACTTCAACCGACGATCCTTAGATCACAGTTGAGACAACAACCCCTAATCCTACAGGTGGTGACATACAAGAGATTGTCCGCCAATCTCTTATAAAAACACATAGTGCCTTAGCCCGTTTAAGGCAACCAAACCGTCCATGGGGTCAACCTTTGGACTTCTCTAATATCAGAGAACAATTAGGTGAAACTAACCTCACTGTGAATCCTACAGATCCAAACCTAAATCCTGTTGCAGGAGGATTTGGGATACCTCCTTCACCACCTCCGTCATCTCCTTCCTCTTCTGGAGGAGATTCCTCTGACGAAGGCGATTACCCTTCTCAGCCTTCTACACCCACTACCCCAATGGCAAATCAGAACAATCCTTCTAGATCCTGGCTTGATCAGTATGTCGTAGCCATACCTGGAGCTCAACATCCTCTACCTAAGCACTTGGAGAAATGGCTTCCCAAGTTTGATCCTGATTCAAAACAGATAGTTGAAGATCACATTAAAATGTTTATGTTAGCCATAAGACTCCGCAATGTTGAACATGAAGACGTTGTCTGTAGGTTTTTCCCTTATACTTTTGAGGCTAATGCATCCACATGGTACTTTTCCCAACAACACCATACCATCGTGTCTTGGAAAAAGTTTGAGTCATGTTTTTTGGAAAAGTTCGGAGATGGTAAACCTCTGGAAGTCCTAGTCATGGACCTTTCTAGCTTAAGAATGAACCCAAAAGAAAAAGTTAAAGACTTTAATCAAAGATTCTTAACACTTAAAAACCGAATCCCTACGGATTCCATGCCTGTCGAGAGTCTTATAATAGCTTACTACACTAAAGCTTTACATCAAAGTATAGCTATTTGGGTTAAAAGATCTAAGAAAGCCACGTTGTTAGAGGCCTTCGAGGAGGCCATCCAAATTGAAAAAGACATACTTAGTCTTAAAGACTCTACTAGCAACGAAAATAAAACTAGTTCTTCTTCCAAAAAGAAGATTGAAATTCTCCCCAGACCCACTCAAAGTAAAACACAACCTGGAAACTCTGATTTGGAAAATTTAACCAAAGTTGTTCAAAAACTGTCAAATCAAGTTATAGACTTGAAAAGGTCGACAGAAGAAGATTCTTCAAGAAAAGGGCCTTACAAACCCCCGTTCTGGAAGCCTTTTCCCACCAACCGACCTAACCCAACCACCGAAGGCCTTAACCTAGAAAGTTTGCAATGTGCCCTTCAAACAATTCTAGAAGCCCAAGATAACTTCATGCCTCCTAAGATTCCTGAGGAGGTAGTTGAACAAGAGACAGTTCAAGAAGAAGAGTCTTCTCCAAACATTTTTGGACACTTCTCGAATAACATCTTTCAAGCCAACTTCGAGACAGTTCATCCTTATAACACTAGGAGTAAGACAACAAATAAACCTTCTTCCGAAAATACTACAACTTCGCCTCCAAAGCAATCTAAATCATCCGAAACTAAACAGAATAATGTGAGCCCCAACTTAGATTATGATGTAGTTGAATATCTTAAAAAGTTAAGGGCTAATATTTCTATTTATGAGTTATTGAAGTTTCCATTTTTGCTTCAAAAAATGTTGCAAAATATTTCAGAAAACGACAAAAATGGTAATCCTAATGGTAACAAGGTTGTGAAAAACAAAGTTCCCGAGAAGACTTCCACTAAAAACAATCCTGATCCCCAAGATAAAGGAAGCCTTCCTGTAAGTAATGTAAATAATGTCAATAATGTAGATAAAGTAACTTTAGAAACTGCGAGTAAAAATCCACAAGCTACTACTCTTAACACTCGCAAGAATGTACCTCCTTTCCTATTAACTTTCGAGATTTTTAATGGAAACGTGCACAATTGTATTGTAGAATTAGGGGCATCATCCAATGTGATGCCTTGGTCTGTTTGCCAAAAGATTAACGTTGAAGTTGAACCCTCGACTTTAAAAATCATACAACTTGATCGGACAAATGCCAAAGTTATAGGCGAACTAAAGAATGTGCTTATTAGATTATCGTCTAACCCCAAGGTTCATCAATTTTTTGATATAATTGTTGTGGATATTCCAGAAGTGTATGGTATGTTTTTAAGAAGGGACTGGTCGGAGCAGCTACATGGTTATTTTGTGACAGATTGGTCCCATCTATGGCTTCCTGACAACGGAAAGCCTAATAAAATCAAAGTAAATCATGAGCGCTACCTTAAGTTCATGGTCACAGATTTGAACGATCCCAACGAACCGTACACACCTTCTGTTGATTCACCCGAAGTACAAGGGATGTACACCTTCTTCGGCAATTTCATGGCCGAGGCTTCACCTATCATCAATCCATAACAATAGTCTGAGATTGTGGCATATATGCAGCCAACAGTTTCTACGCAATGGTCCCATGTGCCCGATGGAAATCAAATTTGGTCTCTTTATTTCGACGGGTCAAAGTCCAAAGAAGGAGTCGGAGCAGGCTGCGTCATTATCGATCCGGCAGGTAACAAAACATTGATAGCATGTAGGTTGGAATTTGAATTTACTAACAATACTGCAGAATATGAGGCTTTACTGCAAGGTCTCAGAAAAGATTTGGATATGAACATTCAAAATTTAATCGTCTTTGGCGACTCTGAAATAGTGGTTAGACAGGTAAGAGATTTTATCCACTGTCTGTCTCCGCATCTCAAAAGCTACCAGTCTGAGGTATGGAATTTAATGAATACATTTTTTTCTTTCAATATAAATTCCATTCCAAGGATGAATAACTCTGAAGAAGATTTATTAGCTAATGTAGCTTCTAAACTTATTCCTGCAGAAGACTTATCCCCAGACGCATTCTTCGTTGAGTTGTTGTTCAGACCATCCGTTTTGGACAATATCACGAACTGGAGAGTATTTGATGACGATCAGAAAATCATCGAATTTTTGCACATGGAAGAAACCTTTCAAGGCACGGTGATAGATGAATGCACGCATGATGACAATTTGCACGATTTCACGGTAATACTAGATCCGAGATATCCTGAATCTTCATCGGATATGGTAAACTCAATCCCTAAATATGTAATTAGATTAGAAAATTTTTAAGATTTTCAAGATAAATTTAAAAAGACGGTCAACTGTGAAACCAATAGTTCCTCGTTATCTTATGAAAAAGTAAACTTAGGAACTAATGAAAATCGAGAGTGCATTAATCTAGGGTTGGGATGTTCTCAACAAGAAAAGGCTGCATTCATTAAATTGTTCAAAGAATTTAAATATGTCTTTGCATTGACATATGATGACCTCAAAACTTTTGACCCTAATATCATATAGCATGTCATCCCTACGAAGCCCCAAACCTTACCATTTCAGAAAAAACTGAGGAAAATGCACCCCAAAATCGAACCGACCGTTCAAAAAGAATTAAATAAGCTCCTAAATGCTAAGATAATTTTTCCTGTTAGGCACACTCAATGGGTTTCCAACCTTGTCCCAGTCCGGAAGAAAAATGGGGAAATCCGACTCTGTGTCGATTTTCAGAACCTTAATAGAGCGTCTGATAAAGACAACTATCCTGTCCCTCCCATGGTACAGATCCTTCAACAAGTATCTGGTTCCGAGAGGCTATCCTTACTAGATGGTTTCTCAGGGTATAACCAAGTCCTGATGTCTCCACAAGACCAACTCAAAACTACCTTCCGTACCCCATGGGGCACTTATGCTTATCGCAAAATCCCTTTTGGATTGATTAATGTCGGTGCCACTTTTCAGAGAGCAATGGACATTGCTTTTCGAGGCTTAATCAATCAGTCCGTCGTATTTTACTTGGATGATGTGACTATATATTCTAAAAACAAAGACGATCACCTAGCTCACTTACGAGCTGTTCTACTTCGACGTCGTAAATACGACATCTCCTTGAATCCCAAAAAGTCCATATTTTCAGTAGAACAGGGTAAACTCCTAGGATTCATTGTGTCTAGTGAAGGGATGATTATTGACCCCGAAAGGACTCAAATCATCGCAAAACTTCCCCCTCCTACATCCAAAAAATCGATGCAGTCTTTCTTAGGCCAGATTAACTTCTTGAGAAGATTTGTCCCCAGATTCTCCGAAATGGTCAGGCCTTTACAGAACTTGATTAAGAAAGACACCCAGTATCACTGGGGACCCCTAGAAAATCAAGCTTTTAATGCAATAAAGAAGGCCATAATAGACGCTCTGTCTCTCATGAGCCCTGACTTCTCTCAATATTTTACACTCTATACTTTTTCCTCTGACCATTCCTTTGCCGCCATCCTAACCCAAAAGAATGCCGAGAAAAATGAAGTACCCATCGCCTTTATGGGCTCTGCTTTCAAAGGTGCTGAACTTAATTACCCAGTGGTAGATCGGCAAGCCTACGTTGTTTTCAAAGCAGTTAAGCACTTCTGGTCCTATCTTTTGAAGTCAAGGACGAAAGTCATTGTCCCCTACCCATCCATGAGGAACTTGTTAGTGAAAAAGGAACTAGGAGAGAAGAGAGCCAACTAGTTCACCTCCTTGCATTAGTATGACTTAGAAATCACCCCATCTCAAATAGTGAGAGGCCAAGGGTTATGTAAGTTAGTTGTTGATTCAGCAGCAGGACAGCAAGAACAAAGCGATACGTCAGACCTAGGAAAACATGATCAAAGTTTAATCTGTTGCACGCAAAACCCTGTTAGTCCTTGGTACCACAATATTAGATTTTGTCTTGAACATAGGTCAGCACCTCGTCACTTAGATCCCGCTAAGAAAAGAGCGTTAAGGTTAAAGTCCGCCTCCTTTCATTTGGTTAATGGTATCCTGTTTCATCAGAATTTTGACGGCGTACTAATGCGTTGTCTTGAAAAAGACGAAGCAGAAAACGTCTTGCTCGAGTTGCATGTAGGAGAAGCTGGTGGTCACTTTGGTGGTGACACCACTGCTCATAAAGTTATAAGAGCCGACTATTACTGGCCCACGTTTTTTAGAGACGCCCATGCCTTGTGTCGTAAATGTGTCATCTGTCAGAAAGCATCAGGGCGGTTACAAAAACCACCCTTTCCTTTGCAACCCGTTTTAGTAGATTCCCCTTTTTCAGCAGTGGGACCTTGATATCATAGGTCCAGTCAACCCTCTGTCCTCACAACAACACAAGTTTATTGTGACAGCCACGGATTACTTTACCCGATGGTCTGAAGTTGTTGTGTTAAGAACTGTCAACACCAGTCAGGTAATCTCCTTTCTAAATTCGAATATTATCACTCATTTCAGTATCCCTGACTGTTTAGTTTTCAATAATGCTTCTTACTTTTCCTCTCTTGAGATGAGCGAGTTCGCTTTGGAAAAAGGAATTAAGATGAAGTATTCTTCTAGTTATTACCCCCAGGGTAATGGATTGGTAGACTCAACAAACAAGAACTTGATTAAAATCATCAAGAGAACGGTGGTTGAAAATCACAAGAATTAGCACAATGCACTGTTGAACGCGTTATGGGCTGATAGGGTAACGTAAAAAACTGCTATAGGTAACTCCCCCTTTTTTCTCATTTATGAAAGAGAAGCAATTCTGCCACCTCACATTCTTCTTCCTTCGCTTCAGTTGTCATACAAAGTCCAAGAAGAAGAGTGTCCCCCTTTGGAAAATTGAATTAACGCTTTGATGAAGCTAGAAGAGGTAAGAGCCCAAGATAAACGTAATTTAGATCAACATCAACAATTGGTTAAAAGCTGGTTTGATTCTAACTCTGCTTCTGATAGGACAAACCGCATGAGGGAAAGGGAGAGCACATGAAATTTCAAAACCTATGTCTTGGGCCATTTTTAATCGCTGAAAATTTGGGTCCCAGTTCTTTTCAATTGCAAAATCTAGAAGGGAAGCTTGACACCTACCCGGTGAATGGCCAAGCCTTGAAAAGATACTTTGCTTGATGATTACCCTTGTATATTATGTATATATTTTTCTTTTGTTTCTTTTATGTTTTCTTTCTATTTGTGATTTTGAATTGAATTTATCAGCTTGTGATTTCTTTCAAATACACATACTTGTACACTGATCTTTTCAGACAAAGACAATAGAAATCTCCTTCGCTGAAATAACTTCTGAAAAATTTGTACAAACATTAATGGTATATTTCGATCTCTGAGTAAATCTTGTCATGATCATGGATTGTCTTTTTACGTTGTCCCTATTCCGTAAAGGAATGACTCAGAGGATGTCTCCCTGCCTTAGGAAGTTGTTTTTGTAAATAAAACATCTCTGGATCTAAATAAAGGATAGTTCTAAAAAATTCTGATGAGGTATGAAAAAATATGTTAAAGTATCATGATTTTCAGTGTCACCCCGCTCAAATACATATCTATGAAAAGGAAAAAAAAAATTATTAATAAGAGTTGTGGGAAGTGCTTGTAAACTTGCCCGGATACTCAACAGGTCTCCTTGCAGCGGGTAAATGCATGCATGGAACCAAGACAACTTCGTCGGGGTACTGAACAGTCCCGCTGGCATTGAAGGAATGTCGGGTATATGAAAATTCATAAATACGAAACCTCTTTAACGTCCTGTATTCTGATCTAGAACTTCTTAATAGGATATAGATGTCAGAGTGGGTTAAATGGAAACCATGTCGAGGCTATGGAATCCTGCTGGCAGTAGTGGCTATGCCAACATTATTGGAGATTTTATCTTTAATATCGTGACTTGATGGTCTTAAGACTGTTATCAACTTTAATCTTTTAAAACACTGCTGGAAAAGATGGTTAATGATGATGTTTATACAATTTTCTGGTTGTTATTTTTGAGTTGGAATTATCTTTGTTGTCCTAATCTGAATTTGTTTCTTTTGGCAGAGATGACTGCTTCTACCATTGTGTCGCCATTGTTGGCAGACAATCCACTTTTTTCTATTGTCTTATAAGCTGCCTACACCAATGTTTTGCAAACATCAGTTTTTCGACGCATTTTTCAAATAAACGACATTTTTATTTTTTGTGACATTTGCACATCTGCCTTCGTTTTGTTTTCACGACTGTAAGCGTGAAAACTTAGTCTTTCGAAGTCGCATTGAAGTCATTATTTGAACTGTCATGGTCCTTCTTGTTAATATTCCCATTGCGCTTACCTTTTAATTATCATTATCCTATTGCCAAGATCCTTTGATCAGTACTCATGCTTCGATTGATTTTGTGACTTCGTTTCATTGAATTTGTAATACATTGGCATTTGGATTTATATTTTATTTGACCTACGTGACCATTGGTTTCATGAAAATACATAGGTGTTATGGTTAAATATTTCATATATATCTTTTAATATAATGCCTATGTTCATGTTTTCATAACTGTTGGTATGATTGATTATATGAAGACCCATTGGTACATTGGTTAAACTATTGATATGACCTGATACATTGGCGCATGGTTAAATATTTGGTATTGATTTCAAATTGAATGTTGATGGTTAAAAAATTTGGCACAACGTTGATTAAATGTGTTGGTTTATACACTTACCATTGGATTCATTGGTCGGCCAAGTGACATGACTGTTGAACTATGCTATAATGGGTAGAATAGCCATAAGCCGACGGTTTTACTTTGTCAATAACTATTTTGCATGGCAGAGATAAGCTCCACCACCTTCGCACAATGGAATTTATGCCTATCCCTTATCCCCGTTCACTTTTGTTAGCTCGGGTAGCTCTGCTCCTGTGTGTGTTATGATCCAAACCCTCGTCTTACCATGTGCTCGGCTCCATGGCACCAGTCGTGCGAATCGAGCCAAACGACAACCAAGCCTTGTTAATGTTCGACAATGCCCGGAAGGACTTGGCAAACAACGAATGGCTCACCTTCATGCAACGATTTGGGGGTTTTAATCTAATTGTGGCACAACAATTCGCTCTGACTTTTGATGGTTGTAGAGCCAAGGTGGGTGACATACAATTGGAAATTGATGACAAGTTTATCAGCTCTTCTACAGGGTTACCTTCCACGGGCCAGCGTTGGTTCAAGAATTCTAAAGTGGAAGAGGTTCCGTGGCCACTACTGTTCGTCTCCCGAAAGGTCACCTCATGTGACAGAGGTATGCCCATCTCTGCACTTAAACCATGATGGTAGGATACTTTGATGGTAGTCAAATAGTTCATGACATGTGAGGGTCGATATGGACTCGTCTTTATCTACCACCTGAATTTGCTAATGAATTTTATGGGATACTCGTTGAATATGCCCTTTTACTTTCAACGCAACCTATATAAAATGTCGAAAAGGTTTAAAAGGGAGAAGGAAGACAGTAGTCTGCTCCACCATGGGCTTATTAAACTTATCATTGTTTATCACTTGAGCTTACATGGTGATAGCTGGAGAGCTTTCATCGCTCAAAATGGTTTTGATGATGCAAACCTCGTCCAGGTTGACAAGCTTGTGGTAAATGAAACCAAGGCCGAGCCACCTGTTCCCTTCCATATCCTATTGCCCTCTCCTAAGCCTTCGGTCAACGTTGCTATTGAATTACCAGATGTTGGAACTGAGAATGTCGAGGCTATAAAGAAACCTATGAGCAAAAAGGCTAAGGCAAACCCTACTGCTAATGCCAAGGGTAAAAAGAACGCTCGGCTTATTTCGAGAATGGCTAGGAACAAACCTAAACCCTCTGCTGAGTCAAAGCCTATTGTCCTTAGTGAGGATTCAGACTCTGACATAGAACATTTCTTAGCCAGCGAATACCCTTACTCCCAGGGTTTATGCCCCGAACCACCTTATGATTTCGTGACGAATCTTCCCCCCTGCCTAAGGAATGATCCCAATTACCCAGGGATTAGATTTCCTAACGAAACCCTCAACAACATGTCCAAACCCTCGCCTGCTCCTCCAAAACCCACACAGTCTTCCTATGACCAATGTGATTTATGGTTGGAACGATACTACATCGATGTACCCCTACTCCAATCGAAAATTCAATCGCTGGAAGATCAAATTGCATTGTTGACTAGCCAAAGAGACCAACTCCAAGCAACTGATAAAAAGCAGAAGACAATTGGCTCCATCGTTTTCAAGAATGTTGAATCAGCCACAATCGTTGTCAACTCCAAATTGTCATGATTAAGCCATCTGCTCGCCATACATGTATGGATTTTGATATCATTTCAGTTTTGTGAGTGACCATAAGTAATATAGTGATTGAAATTTGGTCTTCAAATAGTTCTGTTTATATTTCGAAATGGCTCTGTAATAATGTGTTTATCCTAAACAGTGTTTTCGCTTGCTAAAAATGAATGGAATTTCTTTTTGGATATATGATCATTCCCAGTATAGCCATTGATATATTTTTATTGGATTTGAACGGTCTTCATTTGGATTTGATTTGTTAGTTTGTATGATTGAGTTAACGAAGTTAATGGTTTGATTTCAATTCAATTCATTTTGTATCCACTTCGAACAAGAAGTTTTTCATGCTCAATTTAGAATACGATCATGTTTGGATTTGATTTCGTTATGATTCATATGTTGTGATTGGTAAACGATTTCAATGAGTTTGTTACGATCTTGTAATATATTTTGTCATGTAATTTTCAAAGCTGGAATACAACTCTATTGGGTTTCAATTTGGAAAATATGACTCTGTTTTTATGGAAACAATGCTCTCATTTAAGCCTGTGCAAATAATGCTCACGCCCGAATCATGGAATGATTATGATTCGTAATGACTATGTTAAACTCCAGTTGTTCGATTCACTTGTTGGATTCGTATCATAAACGTTACTCTATTTGATTTTAAATTTGCAAAATGAATTGATTGACTTTGTTATCTTTATCAAATTCGGTTATAATTCGTTTGAATGGAACTATTTTGATCAAAGTTGATCGATCTTGTTTGCCCAATTTGTAATAACAAACGATCAGATCCTGTTATGAATTCATTTGAATTGATTTTCGTGGTATGAATCATTTTCTTTATCAATACAGTTACAACGATTTGTAAATGATCTTGCTTGGACTCCATCGTATCTCCTGTTGATAAGACAACATAACGATTGCCTACAATTTGTTTTGATTATATCAGTTTCAATTTCGATATGAAACAATTTCAAAACTATTTGATTATGATTCTGTCCACCCGACTCTTGGCAACAAACGAAACAGAGTACACCTATCTCTGTATTCATTTGATTAATTTTAATTTCGAATGGTATAACAATTTCAACTTTAATGATTCGTTTTCAAATAGTTATTGGATGTTAATTGAATTTAATTCTTTAAAAGATTTTCAATTGATTTTTAATGCTGATTTTGTCTCTTATTTAGACCAGCTACAGAATCGCAAGATTCTGTAGCTAGTCTACAGAGTTTGATTTTTTACCATTTTATTAATAAAGGATTCTTCTAACTTGTCTATTTTTTACCCTTTTCAGGTAAATTCGAATTGCATGGGACATGCTGGACAGGCTAGAGGAATATTTGTGTCTTTAGTTTTATTTTAGGTTCCTAGTTTAGTCAGACTTGGGATATTTTCCCAGATTTTCTGTAAACAGTTGATAACTTCTACAGGGAGGTTTTACCCTGTAGAAGCTCTTTAAATACTTATTATTTTTTGTAATAAGGATCATCCTCACTTGTGGGAGAACCAGGCTATGGATTCCTAATACAAACTGAGACATGATTTTATGTTCTGCTACAACTTTTTCTTTTCATAATATCAATCTTTTATTTCATGTTTATGCTTATCAATTTGCATTTGATTAGTGACGACTTTAGCTATCATAGTCTTTTGCAAAATGATATGATTTAATTAATATGATCCATGTCTGATTTCTTTCATTAATCTAAAATAAAACAATTACTTTGTTCAGTTAATGAATGGTAGATTTCTCTTCTTCATCAATTGAACTATTATGTATAGATCTTTGCATACAGGTTTATCTAACTGTGAAGGTTTATAAATTATAAGATTGTTGTTATTTTTATGTTTTGTTTGTCCTGTAATCATACTCGAAGAGCACTGCAACTTATCGTTTATGAAAATCTCCTGGATAATTCGGTGCGGGTTTCCTCCCTCCGATCAGCTAAGACGATTATCATACACAGGACAAATCTGGAGTATTTCTCCAGGTCTGTTTGTGATTATTTTTGTTAGTATATTATTAGTATTTTAGTTAGATTTATAGTTAGAATTAGTATATTAGTTGTTTAGTTTAGTTAGTTTTGTTTTATTTCTTGTTCATAAGATCATAAAATCAACACAAATCATCTTTCTCTGTCTTAGGGCAGAATATAAATGAGTTTTTTCAGGTTTTATTTAAATCTGTAAATTGTCTATATTGTACATTTTGTGAATAAGTTATATTTCAGTTAGTAGTTAGTTTATTAGTTAGAGTTAGTATAGTAGTAGTTAGTAGATTGTATATATAGAATAGTTAGATTAGTTTAGTTTGTTTTAATAGTTATTTTAGTTTAGTTTGTTTTAATAGTTAGTTTTAGTTAGATTAGTTTATTAGTTTGTTTAATA
>SNQJ01S0011377.1:85412-100221 GCA_010110895.2 Picea sitchensis
GAAATAGAGTATGATGTAAGTTGGACTGGACACAGGGAAGGCCGACACAGAGAGAATGGACAACTGCAGATGGTCGACTCAATAAAGGTTTCAGATGAAATTCTCTTGAACATATGAATGACACAACCAATGATTTGGCAGTATTGACTCAGAGATGACACAGGGTATGACCTTGTAGAAAATCAAATGAGAGACAAATGGATTTCCTAAACCGACTTCAAATAATGAATAGGGGGGTGTCATGTTCAAGAGCGACACTTACTGCCAATTAAAATGAATACGAGAACACATCCCTTTCCCAAAATTTCCCCCACCATTTTTGGCGTGTACCTCTTTATTTTTACACACGCTTGAGGAGGATAACATATGCTTGTCAATATAAGCTCATCCTTTGGATAATTCCTTCAGAGTATGTTTAACAAACCCTAGGAAGGAGTGGTTCGGTCCCATTAAGGGTCTGTCGATGTTTGTTTAACGAGTTCAAATATAGAAAACTCGAAGGTTTTTCATGATTATAGAGTCTAGAAAAATACTTAAAAGAGAACTCTCTTAGTTCCTTTTTAGTAAAATAGTCTGATGAGACCGAAAAAGAGATAAATTATTGCCCAACAGATGCTTTCTTCAAATACTTTAACGAGCGTGAAAATAGCAAGGTCGCTCGACAATCTTTTCATGTTTAGAGAGTTTGAAAAGAGATTAAAGAGGACTCCAAGGGGGTTCCTTTTAAGTATAACCTTGTTGAGCCCGAAAAAGTGATAAAAGTGTGCTCGATCGCATTCTCATGTATTTTCGAGAGTGAGAACAGAAAAATACCAAGCTCGAGGTTTTGTACAAAAACCATGAAAAATAATTAAAATATGCAATAAAGAAGAAAAAATATCCGCATCCCTGTGCATGAACATCGAGGTCATTATGTCTACAAAATTCATACTCAAAAGGGTATTAAACATTAGGTTTTAATAAATAAACAATTATAAACTCCAATAACAAATGGTAAAAGTAAATATAAAGGGGTAAAAGTTCTTTTTACCATAATCATTTTCACTTTACCAATATTTGAGTCCAAAACCCCTCTTTTTCCCTTGAATTTCGACACTTGATTGCGGGAGTTACGAGCATCCATTCGACGAACCGTCTTCGGCAGTGAGGTAAGCTCCTTGTCCTCCATCTTTCCATGGTTTGATTTTTCATTTTCATTGGAAAAAAACATAGTTTTGAGTTTGTTTTGGGGATTAAAGTTGCGCTCAACCATTCTCGCAGGCCAGCCACACGGGACCTGTGAGAATGCCTCATTCTCATAGGTGACCCCAAAGGCACCTGCGAGAACCTTGCACTGTGCCTAAAGGGAACCTGCGAGAACCGCAAAGTGATTTTTTTTTTAAATTTTTGCTCAATGAAAAAGATACCAAGTGTTGAATAGAGTTGCTAACTTTCTTCTTATGCTTCTTATGTAGGTATTTGGCTATCACCATGGTTCTGTAATGGCGTGAAAGAGATCACGAAGAAGATGATGCCATTGTCGGAAATCATCCAGCCACCATTATCACTTTACGAGACTGTGGTCTTTTGAAATTCTTTCGTATCCCGGGTATGAGGGCTCAGGTCAGGTTATTGGAGTACCTTGTGCATATGTGGGATCCCGACCAGAAAGTATTCCATGTAGGGTTCCACACATTGTCCTTGGATATCAAGGAAATTTATTTCTTGACAGGACTATCATGGCGTGGGTACCACGTGAGATTGACTGGTAGCAGAGGTGGTGGGCTGCCCATGAGTGAGTATTGTCGCTTGCACTGTGTTCCAGAGGCAAAGAGGAGCAAAGGGAAAGTAGCCATTTGGGGAGTATGGGATTTGACCCTCCACACTATTTTTTTCACCATTGCTCGTATGGCTGGAAGCGTTGCTCCTCACATGGCTCTCCAGATATACTTTCAATATGCCATAGAGTGTACTGAGCCTTGGGTTTTTAACTGGGCAGACGCAGTGCTTCGTAGCATGAAGAGGCAGTTGACCAAATGCAGGCGAGGCGACCTGAAGAAATTCGAGTACGGGTCTTTGTTGGTGTCCTTATTTCTTGAGAGGGTTCCCTTGCTGAGGCTGTAGGTTGAGTGGGATTTACCAGCTCCAACAGAGCCAAGAATGATGAGGTGGTGTCAGCTCATGGCCTGGCATGTAGCTAGACCAATTATCAAATATAATGACGTCTTCTTTGACTGGTTGCGACCACAGATGCTGATGGTCGATGATTATGCCTATGTTGGGTTGGACTTCCAAGGAGATCTGGACTTGGTCTTGCCCGAGGGTGCTCAGTGGGGGGATCTTGGTAAGAAGTACATATTTTTCTTTTTAAATGTTTTTGTGAATTTTATCATATACAAATGTTTTTTTTTTTTTATATGTTCATCCAAGGTCTAAATACAAAATTATTTTTTGATGACACAGACATGGGGCCTTACCGACCTCCTAGTACTTCTCCTATTCAGTGACGAGGAAAGGTGGATCCAGTGCCATGATGGGACGTTGAAGATTATGAAGTGGTGGAACAAAATCTAGAGGGTTTGACAACAGACATTCTGGACATGCCCCTTGGAGAGGTTCCATGACGTTATCAGCATCATACACTAGGAGTGTCAGAGTCCATTGGCCAACTTCTTTGTAGGGTTTCCCGGGAAATGGTGTGTTACCGTGAACGTCATCCACGACGTCACTTTGTAGAAGCTATGAGCTTCAGATTTTGAAATTTTGGTCCTCAGACATAACGTTTTTGTAAAAACTCTTTTGATCGTTATATATACATATGGCTTCTACCGGTTTATCTTGTGTTGTGTGAAAATTGATGTGATTGATTTATAAATGACCCAAATGTTTGTCTAATACGTAGTTAGCTAATGCATCAGTTAATGTTTTTAGACGTCTAGGAATATGTTGATATTCAATATAATCAAAATAACGTTCCAAGAGGTGAATTTGAAAATACACCCGTAACAAAGTAGGACTTCGAATAGTATAGACATTACTTAACTATAGTAATACGAGCTGAGAATCAAGTCACACAACCAAATGATGGATTTCGAGAGAGATAGCATCAATCAAAAATTCAATAACGATGCTATACTCTACAATATTGTTGGTCGCACGACCGAGACACACACCTCGTAAGGAGACAAGTTCATTTGTAGGGGCGTAAATTTCCCATGCAGCGAAAGAAAGGTTCTGAGTACTATGGCTAGCGCCATCAGGGAAGCTAATGTAGGGTAGCGAAGACTCCAACATATGGAAATCAAACACAACGTCACATAAGGGTAGAGACCAGATAATGACAAAAGAAAGCTACAGTAACACACAAGAAGTATGATACAATAAAAATACAGGTACTCGTGCACATGTGATCTTATGCATAGTACTTCTTCAAGTACAACCCATTTTTGGGTTCACTCAAAGGGATACCATCGTAATCTACTAACTCATAAGCCCCTTTTCCAAAACTCGTCTAACGATATAAGGACCTCGCCACATGGATTTGAATTTTCCAACTCCTAGCATATCTCGATCTTGTTCATAGAGGAGAATGAGATCTCCTTTGGAGAAGACGCGAGGCTTGACATGTTTTTCGTATTGGGCATTGACACATTTTTTCTGAGCTTCTATGACTAGGGTAGCATCACATCGAGTTTTGTCTAATCGCATAAGATACAAAAGACGTTCTTCCTCAGCAGAAGTGTTTGGTAGGAGTTCAACATCTAGTTTTAAAGAGGGTATCTCACATTCAATCAGGAGAATGGATTCCAAACCATAGACTAACCAGAAAGGTGTAAACCCAGTAGCGAATTTGACGGATGTCCAGTAAGCCCACAATGTCTAAAACAAAATTGTGTGGCAACTTATTTTGTGAATCCCTATCATTCATCAAAGCATAGTTATGAGAACTTTGTTAATTGCTTTGACTTGGCTGTTGGCTTGTGGGTAATAGGGCGTTGAGTTTTCATGGTGAAGACCCAACTTTTGAGTGAGTTCAGACATCATGAAGTTTCTAAAGTGGCTACTATGATCAGTGATGATAGCCCGAGGAACACCAAAATGAGATATGATGTGATTAAAAATGAATAATACTATAGTCTTTCTAGTGTTGTCAAATGTCGGCATCGCCTCGGCCCACTTCGTAAAGTAATCTACGGCTACAATAATGTATCCATGCCCCCCGGCCGAGTGGGGGTGACATGTCATGAAATCAATTCCCCATTTCTCAAAAGGACCAAGGGAGACCACAGGGTGAAGAGGAGCAAGATGTGACCATATCTTATGATTATAGGTCTGGCAAGCATGGCATTTTTAGACGACGATTATGTAGTCGTTAAATAAAGAAGGCCAAAAATACCCTGCTCGTAAGATCTTCTGGGTAGTAGCATACCCAGACATAAGACCACCACAGGCTCTAGAATGGTAGTCATTCAAAGATTTCTCGGCTTCATCGAATGTTAGGCAGTGTCGAAAAACTGAGTCAATCCCCCGACGATAAAGAGTATCCCCGAGGATAATATATTGATGGGCTTGGTAGCATATTCGACGTTGGTCAGTACTAGACAAATTTGGCCAGAAAGTCTGGGTTTGGAGATATATGATGATATCGCCATACCAAAGATCATCAGAGCTAATGAGGAAAAGGGATTCATTGGGTAATGAATCAGCTGCTACATTTTTCATTTCAGAATAGGGAAAGTCGCATATCAACTCAGCAAACACTAAGGACTTCTTGGACTTGGCGCATTTGAATTCCAAGTCAAACTCCTAGAGTATCACGATCTATTTGGAGTATTTTCCCTCTAGCAATCCCCCGACGATAAAGAGTATCCCCGAGGATAATATATTGATGGGCTTGGTAGCATATTCGACGTTGGTCAGTACTAGACAAATTTGGCCAGAAAGTCTGGGTTTGGAGATATATGATGATATCGCCATACCAAAGATCATCAGAGCTAATGAGGAAAAGGGATTCATTGGGTAATGAATCAGCTGCTACATTTTTCATTTCAGAATAGGGAAAGTTGCATATCAACTCAGCAAACACTAAGGACTTCTTGGACTTGGCGCATTTGAATTCCAAGTCAAACTCCTAGAGTATCACGATCTATTTGGAGTATTTTCCCTCGTGTGAGAATGTGTTGCATAGGGTTGCAGTTAGAAAGCACTGTAGTCTTGCGAGAGAGGATAGAGTGCCAGAAACATTAGACAGCTTGGACGACTGCTAAGGCCAGTTTTTCGACATGTAAATACTTGGTTTCGATAGGCATTAGACTTTGAATCAAGTAATAGATAACATGTTCGTCATTAAAAACATCCTCTTGGACAAGAACCATACCGATGGTGTAATCCGAGGCTGCAAGGTAGAGGAAATAATCATGACTGTAATCGGGGGGAAAGAGAAGCAGAGCACGTGTTAAGGACAATTTCAAAGCTTCGAAAGATTTGTTTACGATGGTATCCCATACAAACTCAGACCCCTTTTTTAGGAGCCGTGTAAATCCACGATTTATCTCAGCATAATTTGGGATGAAACAACAAAGAAATTTTTCTTTCCACTGCAAACTTTGTAACTGGCGAAGTGTAGAAGGAGGAAGATTAAGGATCGCCTTGACCTTTAAGGGATCTACCATGATCCCTTGACGCAAAACAATAAATCCTAGGAGTCGACCGGATTCCACATAGAAAACACACTTGTGAGGGTTCAAGCATATACGGTAAAACTGATAGCGGACTAAAATGGCTCGGAGGTGGATTGGATGATTGAATCGACACATAGAGTGAGCGGGTAAATCATCTAGATATGGTTGCACAATGTTCTTGATATCATGGAAGGCATAAGACATGGAACGTTGAAAAGTTGCACCAACATTCTTGAGACCGAAGGGGAGTTTCCGATAGGAAAAAGTGCCCCAAGGACAAATAAAAGAAGTCTTATGTTGATCCTCGGGAACAATGTTGATTTGATTATACCCGTAGAAACCATCCATCAGAGAGAATATTTCACTTCCAGTGCAATCGTCGACAATCTAATCGATGAAGGGGGTAGGAAAGTTGTCTTTGGGACAAGCTTTTTTGATATCCCTATAATCAACACATACACAGATTGTGCCTTGTTTCTTGTCGATCAGGACAAGATTGGAAACCCAGTCAGTGAGGGCCACCAGGTAAATAAAGCTAGCTTTGAGAAGTTTCTCGACTTTGAGCTTGAGAGAAACCGCTTTACGTGGGTGAACTGGACAAAGGCATTGTCGGATGGGTTTAACATTAGGGTATGTCCTGATCTCATGTATCACAATGTCGGGGTCGATACCCGACATTTCTTCGTAGCTCCAGGTGAAGATGTAACAAAACTCTTTGAAAAGGGACATGTAGGTGACGATTTCGTCAGAGGAACATGAATCTCTGATATGCACATTTTCGATAATTCCAGGTTTGATGGATATGTCGAGGGGAATAGTGGGGGAGATATTGCTTAAGTTCCCTTCGGAAAACACATTGTGTGTGGACTTGGGAACGGTTGAGATGATGACAATGGTCGACGGGGTCGAGATCCGTTGGTAGTTCTCGATGGTATGTTTCTCTAGGAAGAGGATGGAACAATGATGTCCATTGTCCCAAGGAGTGTCCTCCATGACAGACATGATCATCTCGTCTATGGGAAAAATGACACGGAAAGGATCTGGAGATAACTCACCAAGAGAGGGGGTAGAAGGGGTTGCCAATTGAATGGCCTGATAGGTGGATTCGACCAGACTTAACGACATTTTTTCATTGTAATGAAGATGATATCCAGAGCCAGGTACCATCCATGGGTCGTGAGACACAAGAGTTCTGTGAATCGAGGTGGAGATCATGTTGATTGAAGAAACGGATGAGCGTGGAACATTGGGTGGTGGAATGGGGAAAGTACCCATTAATGAAGAGTCTTTGAGGAGGCCTACGCTGATGTTCTCATAACCTAGTGGGGTTTTAGTGATGAATGGTACGTTGCCAGTATGGGTATCCGAGTTAAAGAAGGCTAATTGGTCGACAATGACTACCTTCCATTGATGTGGGAAATGTACCACACGAAAAAGGGTTGACACAACTACACGCATGGAATCGATCTAGCTACGGCCAAGTAGAAGATTGTAATCAAGAGGAGCGTCAAAGACTTCCACTTCGACTTGGACCATTTTTCCTTCTAACGTGATGGGTAACAAAGGACGGACACCATAGGGCTTAAAACCGGAGCTATTGAAGGCTTTGAGAGTGTTATGGGATTCATTCAAAGAGGGAGAGCCAATGGCTTTCCAGCAAGTAAGAGACATGACACACGTCGATGCACCCTCATCGATAACAGTTCGACAAATGTTTTTTTCAGAGACAATCACTTGGATTTGGAACGCGATTTGAGGGGGTAACCTTGGAATGTGATCTTCCAAGTCAAAAATTATTAAATTTGTATCCATCGGGTCAATTCCACCAATAGATTTCAACAGTGCCTTCCATTGTGTGGGACAACTTTGAAGGACTTCGAGGGCTAACATCGCAGAAGGTGCTTGGGCCAGATCTTCAACAATGTTGTATTTCTAGGAAACACAAGCATGAGGATTGAAATCCGATTTCCAAAAGATGCCCTTTGGGGGGGGTCGAAGAACTGTGTCAAGGCTCGATTGTTCGAGATGAAGAGGACCGTTGGTAGGTGGAGTCGCGGGAAAGGATTGTACCAATGAAGGGGGTGGGTCATCAACTTTCTCTTTAGAGGGAGAATAATCTTTGGCTCGAGTGGTGAGTGCAATTTCCTTCTGCTTTGAATCACCAGTACACATCAATACATAGGATGTAGTAGAAGGTGAGGGTTGGTCATGAATGACCAATTGGTCCTGTTGTTGAGATGGGAAGGGTTGGGACAAAATGGTTGGAGCGGGTGGTTTTGGGGCTCCTTGAAGGAACTTAGTGACCTCGGTGCGTCGTGGAAAATCCTTCATGTAGTGATCATCACCATAGATAAGACAAGGGTATCGAGGTTTGCGCTTATCCCTATCGTCAACAGGTGGAGTTTTGGTTCACTCTACTTGAGAAGTATTTTTTTCCTCCTTATTCTTACCCCTTCCCTTTTTGGATTTGTTTTTTACTGGCTGGGGTAGATTGAATTGCATTTACCTCAGAAGTCTTTCCAGTGGGAGGGGCAGGAGACAGAGCATTTTGAACATTAGAAGAAGTAGGTTTGGGGTTGGTGCTTGAGGTGGAATGTGGTTGGGCATGGAAAGTTCCAATCACACCGTCGACTGCATGAGAAGAAGCTAGAGTAGTTGAAGTGGCGGAAGTGGAAGGACGAGGTGCGTCAAGTAGTAAGTCGTAAAGGGTATTTATTTGTGAGTAAATGAGGCCAAGGTATTGAGCACGACTTATGGCTTGCTCTTCCGTGACCACTCCACCCATGGAGATGTCACGACCGATGTCATTCAAAAATGATTTTTTGGACCACTCTGCCAGCAACTGATCGGGGAGTTTGAGTTTGATGAGACGTCGTCTCCGTCGCCACTCATGAATGTGATCGGATATATGAGTGGCTTTGTTTTGTTTGAAATAACTCAAAATCTCGGTCCCCATTTCATAACGGATCGGTAACTGGTAGTGGGTGAGGAAAGCCATAGCTAGGGTGTTGAAGTTAGAGAAGAAACCTTGTGGTAATTCTATATACCACTTCACAGCAGAACCCGTGAGGGTCCGTTGAAAAATATGTAAACGAATAGAGTCATCCATCAATGATTTGGATGAGCACCATAGGTGAAAATTCATGATGTGATTGTTCGGGTCCTCTCCCGCTTTGCCATCGAATTTAGGGATGTATGATGGTAGCTTGGTTGGTATAGAAGGCCATTGGGGAGAGTGACGTATTAGATCATTTAAAATCCTTGAAAATTCCGGGATATCCAAAGTGGCCAAGAAGGGTAACTGTCGATTCACATGCAGGTACTGGTGGCTTTGGGGAGGAAGCCCCATCGGTAAACCAGTAGGACCGTAAGTAGTCTGCATATAATGTGAAGACCCAGGAAGATTCAGTGGTGGTTGTAGAGGAAATTAGCTCATGGGGTTGTATCCTTGAACAGGGACGTGAGTTTGAGCATTCGAGCCCAAAATAGGGTTGGACGTACCTGGATATGGTTGGCCTATACTAGGGGGTATAATGGATGCAACTGGAAGCTTTTGCCCCCCAGTCGATTGAGGAGTATGTTGTATCATATGATTCCAATACTGGGCCAAGGATGGAGGTATGTTTTGTCTGTAAGGTGGGGTTGGTGGGGTTTGTCCTCCAATCAGGGGTAGTGTTCCAATTGGGGACAGTGTTCCAATTGGGGGTTGTGTTCCAATTGGGATTTGCGTTCCAATAGGAATTTTCCCGCCAAGGGGGGTTGAATCAAACCTCCTTGGTGAAATTGTCCACCAACAGGAATCTGGTAATTTGGTGTAAATGACGGAATAGTGCCACTAGGATTAATGCTGTCAGTGGAGGACGAGAAAGATCCTCCAAAAGGGGGTTGAGGAAGTGTCAGAATGATACCGGGAAGAGAGTGCCCAGAAGAAGAGGGACCACCAGGAGTACCGGATGGGGTTTGCGTAGGAGTGGGAATGGAAGAATTCAACGCATGGTATTTGGGTGGAAGTGTTGGGGTGACATTGGGCGAGAGCAGCATGCCAATGGGAGCTTGACTAACCACGGTAATCCCGGTGTGAATACTCGTAGTATCTGTGTAATTGACCATTTCTATAGGGATGGTCAAGATGTGGTCAGATTGCGGGGTGTCTGTACCAGGAAAATAATAGGCAGTAGTAAATGGTACTGTGTTAGGGTTAGAGGTTTCAGAGAGCACAGGTGAGATGGTGATTTCAACACCTGATCCTGCACCAAAAAGGTCCCGTCTAAAAATTCTCGTAGACCAAAAAGGATCTTGGCCCTCTATTCCTGGAAAGGGTCCAATCGGTGATCTAGAAGACACAACAACTAAATCTCTGGAAGAATTCACTTGCATAATCTGTCTCTCGGAGTCACGGTGAAGTCGAAAGTCCTCTCGAGTATTGGTAATTCGGAAATGTTCTAGAGAGTCGGTTCATTCCACTTGTGGAGTGGTAATGTCTTGAACTTCACTCTGTTGAGGAGAGCCCTCAGGTGAGATTGTAGGAAAGGGTTGATAACCTTCGAGATGCTCTGGAGATAAACCCTGCATTCTATGTGAACGATGTGGAGGATCTATTGTGAACAAGTTACAAAATTACAAAGAAAATCTTATGGTCAACTTGGGTAAATAAACAACACACGCTAGTAAACAAAATCTAGGAAACAATACCAAGAAAACAAGACCTTATAATTCCGTAGTCACTAGTTGGTGATGAAATCCAACGTTGCAACAACGAGATGAGAAGGGGCTGGGCTAGGGTGGAAAATTTACGCCGACGACCTGCTTAATGGACTTACATCCTAGTGCAAGCTCCCACACATAATTGTGGGTATACCCTCCAAGGAGCCCGAGTGAGTTTGGCCAATGTCGATTCCAGGTACCGTGAATACTTGCCCCTTTAAAGTCACCTTGTGTAAGACCCTAGAAAGATAGGCCACTAAGGTTACCACTGACAACAATAAATCCTGGGGGGATAGTCGACAGTCCGATCCACACGAAAGGGCAGGGTATCTAGCTCGAAATCAACTCAAGAGGCTTCCACTCATCATTGTGGGTATACCTCCAAGTGACCCCCGTAATATGCGAAATCTCTACATCGATATCAACAAAGCAGGGTGAGTAACTCTGTCAATATCAATGAAACCTCGTGTTTGACCCTTGTGTGAGAAGGGCTTCCCAAGACAAAATGTTGTAAATGGAATTTGACACTCCTTAACACAAGATGCTATTGTGTGTTTTTTGATTTGGAGAGTGTATCTCTCTACCTATTTCAAAGCACTAGCCTAGCTAAATATTGGTGTAATAGGGCCCTAGAAAAGAGTTACTAGTTAAATTTTACAATTGCGCAATGTTCTTAAGGGTTGTTTTTACTCAAAGGAAATGGAGATGAAACTGATGTTGTATGAGACTCTGACCCAATGATGCATAGATAGGAATGAAATATATCAATTTTTTTTTTATGAATCCTATGTACGGGAGGAAAAGAGAAGTTTTCCGGACCAATCTTGAATTATGATACACAATTTCCTTTAAAATGCAATTTCAACGAATCACACAATAATGACAATTCTCTATTGTTTCTTTTTCAATAATTTCAACAATTGATTTTCAATATTTTCAAAGACGAAAATGATTTTGAAAGAAAAAAAATGTTTTTACTTTTCAAAAAGGATATACACCATGATGGTGAAAATGAGGAAAACCAAAGACTAATGAACAAACAATAAACAAAAACCCAAACCAATCTTTCAATGGAAACAAAAATGACAAGAAGACAAAACTAGTCTTTTCAGTTGCATGAGAAAAGTAATCTTCCAAATAGTGAGAAAATGAGAAAGACAAAGAATCCCAACTTTCAAACTGATCATCGGTTCTTTACCAAACAAGCACTCAGATTCCAAAATCAGAGAGTATATCTTTGCCTAGAAAAGTCAAGAGATGAGAGTCGAGAAAAAGATGGACAGGAAGAGCCTTTGATTTCTGAAGACTGATCGTGCACAAAATACGAAGACAAGAAAACATCAACCAATGGTCCAAGAAGTTCTTTTTAGACACCTATGCTGATCTGGGCAGCTGAACATGCAAAAATCTTAAATCCAAAATTTTGAAAAGAGGGTTCCCAGGCTATCAGTGTTACACAGTGCGAGAATGGGTCATTCTCGCAGGCTATCTTTGAGAAGAGTGTGAGAACCTCACACTGGACTTAAAATAAAAGTGCGAACTCAAAGTATTCTCACATGACACTGTGGGGTTCAGTGAGAGAATGTCTGAAAATAGGCAAATTTTTGGAAAAAGACAAAAAAATTGAAGGGACTTCTGGACCCAAAGGGTCTATCAGGGTGTCCTGAAGACTCAGAGATTGATAGAAATGGAGAAAGGTAAGGCAAGAGCAAATGGCCAAGGAAAAACACCAAAAACCACAAAGAAAATGGGTTGCATCCCCAATGGAGTGGCCAATTTTGTTATCAGACTAATCGGTAGGTGCAGAAACTAACAGATCTCCCTAGATCCATCTGGATCTAGAACAAAACAGGACAGGACATGACTCTTTCCTTAAGTTATGACCATTGAATTAGCTAGTAGGGAGGAACAAGTGACATACCTTGGGTCTCTGTTTCTCCCACTTCGCTCCGGTGCTCTTGTGAGGTCAAGACCAAGACAACACAAACCAACCAAAGTGAAGATAGCAAAATATATTTAATCGTCAACTTATGTGTATGATCAAGGAATTACACAATAAAGTAAGAATGACTTTATGGGGAAAGGACATGTCGGTGTATCATATTAATCGAAAGTAGAAGATACAACCTGATCACCTTGATGTCGCAAGCTTCCTTTCGGTGGCTCTTGGTTCCAACACACACACTTGGTCGATCCTTGTATGAAGAAGATCCAATTCCTCTTGATAGACTTGCTAGAGTCTCCAAGTTCCTGTTCAAGCTAGGTCATTCACGTCAAGTTCCCTCGCTCAAGCTTGTGGTCATTCACACACCTCTTCACCACCTCCACCAATCTTTTTCTTTTTCCATGAGAATCCCACCATATAGGAGAGGATGAGATGGTTACTTGGATGAGAATGATCCCACAATATCAGGGAAACTAGTAAAATGATAACCATTCGAATGCCAACCCATTCTCTAGAAGATTCCCTTCTAGAACCATCGAGACTTCATCTTTTTCCAAGCTTGAGAACAATTTCGCACCCTAGCTATGTAGCACAGTGCAAGAAGTTTGCACCCTAGCTGAAGGAAGCCTGCGAGAATGGGTCATTCTCTCACCCTAGGATATAAGCAACCTGGGAACTCTCTTCAAAAATATGTTTTCTGGGAAGAGATGAATGTCACTTTTCTTAGGAGAAAGTCTTTGTTAGGAGCCTGAGTACACCATCATTAATACACCATCAAGATGACCAAAATCATGGGTAACAATTGGGCTTTGACGCATTTATTTTGGGCTTATATGACTAGGGTGACATCGCAATGAGTTTCATCTAATTGCATGAGATACAATAGACATTCTTCTTCAGCAGAAGTGTTTGGGAGGAGTTCGACGACTAGTTTTAGGGAGGGTATGTCACATTCAATCGAAAGAATGGCTTCTAGACCATAGACTAACTGGAATGGTGTAAACCCAGTAGTAGAATTAACGGATGTCCGGTAAGCCCACAATGCTGAAAACAACATCATGTGCCAACTCGTTTTGTGAATCCCTATCATTCGTCAAAGAATGGTAATGAGGACCTTGTTTATTGCTTCGACTTGGCCATTGGCTTGTGGGTAATAGGGTGTTGAGTTTTCATGGAGAAGACCCAACTTTTCAGTGAGTTTGGACATCATGAATTTTCTAAAGTGGCTACCGTGATCAGTGACGATAGCCTGAGGAACACCAAAATGAGTTATGATGTGATTGAATATGAATAATGTTGCGGTCTTTCCAGTGTTGTCAAATGTCGGCATCACCTCGGCCCATTTCGTAAAATAATATAAAGCTACAATAATGTATCCATGCCCCCCGACTGAGTGAGGGTGACATGTCATGAAATCGATACCCCATTTCGTAAAAGGACCAACAGAGACCACAGGGTGAAGAGGAGCAGGATGTGACTGTATTTTATGGTTGTAGGTCTGGCAAGCATGGAATTTTTGGATGGAAATTATACAATCGTTAAATAAGGAAGGACAAAAATACCCTTCTCCAAGATCTTCTGGGTAATAGCATACCCAGACATATGACCACCACAAGCTCCAGAATGGTAGTCACTTAGGGCTTTCTCAGCTTTGTCAAACGTGAGGCAGCGTCGAAAAATGGAGTCAATCCCACGATGATAAAGAGTATCACCAAGGATAATATACTGACGGGCTTGGTAGCATATTCAACGGTGGTCAGTACTAGAAAAATTGGGCCGGAATGTCTGGGTTTGGAGATATATGATGATATATCCATACCAAAGATCATCAGAACTAATCAGGAAAAGGGATTCATCAGGTAATGAATCAGCTACTACATTTTCTGTCTCAGAGTAGGGAAAGTCGCATATCAACTCGACAAACACTAAGGATTTCTTGGGCTTAGCATGTTCGAATTCTAAGTCAAACTCCTAGAGTATTACGATCCATTTGGAGTATTTTTCCCTTAGAAATTGTCGTGTGATAATGTGCTACATAGGGTTGCAGTTAGAAATTACTGTAGTCTTGCGAGAGAGGATATAGTGCCAGAAACGTTGAACTGCTTGGACGGCTGCCAAGGCCAGTTTTTCAACATGTAAATACTTGGTTTCGGTAGGCATAAGACTTCGACTCAAGTAATAGATGACATGTTTGTCATGAGTGTTGTGCCTCTTTCTTCACCTTAGTGAGAAAAATAGAGGTTCTTGCAAGCTTAGTTGGGTTTGCTAAGCAGGACAGCTGTAAAGAAAAGGGTTAGAGAAAGAAATATAAAATAACAACTAAGAATTAAAATAAGAAATAAAATAACAACTAAACTAATGAGCATAGGGACATAAGGACAAAAGAAACAATAACACCCATGCCACCAATGGTAAGGTTGATATCAGTGAAAGAAAACACCAAGAAGAAAGAGGACTATGAGTCCCTTCTTCCTCCAAGGGAGGGCTCTTGGACCCCCAC
>SNQJ01S0011378.1:61169-79152 GCA_010110895.2 Picea sitchensis
ATCCACCCATGTACCTTCATAATTTTTGGATAAGATGGCTTCAACTCAAGTAATTACCTACAAAAAATGTAAAATCATACATTGACTACTTCTGCAAGCTTTGACCCCAACTTCACATAGCATATCTAGAAGAGGTATTGATTATGAAATTTAATTAAGGCTTGTTATCCCAATTCTGTAGAGAAGTGGAATTGTTTGAATGCCTGACTTTGGATAAATATTTTAAACGCGATTTGGTTGTAGAAATAAAGGTGGCTCCCTGAGGTTAAATGCCTCAATCCTGACCAACCCATACCTTAGCTCCATCATAAGATCCTACAAATCAGACCTTCTCTCATCCTATTAATCTTGTAGCACCTTGTTCTAACAATCCCAATCCCAATACCCCGTGATGTTCCTTCCAAAAACCTCATTCCCACTCCTCTGCAGATTGTCAAGTTCTAAAATCCTTACAGACTAATAAAACATTGTATATAGAGGCCACTTCCTCACAAAACACCGATGACACCAAAATTGTTTCTCTGCACAACCCCATTGAATTTGACCCCTCCCTGATTCTTATGACATATAAAGACTCCAAATAGTCCCCATTGCCCCTGTTTACACACAATTGTCAAATCAAAAAATCCTTAGCCTCACTAATAATGGAAAATAGTAGTTAGAAAACATTGGTCTCCCAAGAGTTATTCCATTTCCTCCAACTTCCCACTACCCCACACCCCAAACCATATAATCTTGGTTGGGTATAGAAAGATGGCCCTTGAATCTTTGTGTCTCAATGTTGTATGGTCACTTTTTCTATTGGTCAATTTAAATATTATGTCATGTCTGTGATGTCTCATTGTTAGACTGTTATGACCTCCTCTTGGGCCTTCAATATTAACAAGACTGAAATTATATGTATATGGCCAAAACCCACCAATAGAAACTCTCAAAAGATGTAAACACCTAGGTTATTATTGTAACACCCCCCAAACCCACCCCCAAAAAAGAGACCAATCCCCATGTTCATTTCAACCAATTTGTTTCTCTCTATCTAGTCCGCCCGATTCAACCAAACAATACACCCCACCTAGTGCCACAATATGTGGATCCACTGCTCTGAGAATTTACTAATTTCTTCCAACCATCCACCATAACACCCCTCACTTTCCACATAGATAATTTTATAAATCGCATTCCAGGATATTCATTACCCAATGCCCCTTCTTATAGACTAGCAACACACGAGGTAGAGGCAATCGAGAAATAATTTAATGAGGTCATAAACTCAAGTCAAATACAACCTTCCTCTTCCCCTTTTTCATCCCCTTCCCTTGTAATACCAAAGAAGGACACCATTGAGATGTGCCTCATCACTGACTATCGTTCCCTTAACAAGGATATGATTCAGAACCGATACACCCTACCCTATATTAATGAGTTGTTGGATAGTTTTAAAGGTGCTCAATGATTAACTAAGTTATATTTTACATTTGGATTCCATCATGTCCAATTGAACTCAACAAATGTGTGGAATACAACCTTCAAGACCAAATTTGGTTTTTTCAAATGGAAAGTCATGCCATTTGTCTTGACTAATGCACCAACAACATTTACGAGAGTTATTAATGATATATGCATGCCTATTTTGGGCCACATTTTTGTTATATGTTTGGATGTAATTCTCATTTTTAGTAAATCTTGGGAGACACATCTTCAACATGTTCTCCAAGTACTAGAAGTTCTTCAAGAGCACAAGCTAGAGGTAAAGGAAAACAAAGCCTACTTCGGCCAACGTTCAGTTTCATATTTGGGCTTTCTTGTGGTATCAACATTTATCAAAAGTTTTTTTTTCACTTCTCTCAAATTGCTCTCCCTTTACATCAATTATCTAAAAACACTAAAAAAAAAATTGGGGACGGAGACATTTCTCGCCACTTTTCTCTCCTCAAGCATTATTTTTGTTCTTCCCCTGTACTTGGATTTCAAGACTTGACTCATCCCTTTGAGATCGAATATGATGCCTCTCAATATGTTATTGGTGCAGTACTTAAAATGGAGTAAATCATGTAGCATATGATTCTGAAGCTCTTTCAAATGATAAGAAAAATTATAGCACATATGATAAATAATTCTACAACCTCGTACAAGCTCTCAAGAAATGGAGACACTATATGTTGGGTAAGGAGACCATTATCCATGCAGATCACCATCCTCTAATTTGCATTAATTCACAATCAAATATACCAGAGCAAAGACATCTCAAATGGGAAGCCTACATACAACAATTCCATATGTTCATTCATTACAAGAAGGGGACCTCTAACAAAATGGAATATTTTCTTAGTCATCCTTCAAATCAGGCTCTCCAAATATTAGAAGTTAGGTGTGCTTCGTATGACACATGGAATGAAAAATATTTCACCAACCATGACTTTTAGAAATTTTGGTTTGCACTACATCAACCAACAATTGTCAACCATACCCCTTTCTTGGACTACAACATCCACAATGGGTGGCTCTATAATCTTGTTGAACCCATTTTGGGCTTCCCCTTTACTTCTATTTTCCCATTTCATTTCCTATACCATATTTTCCCTTCCCCAATATCTCTTTTCCTCCCTCTTTTTTCCCTCCCTTTGTTACAAGAATACCATACTTAGTCCTTTTTCATTATTTTTGTGGACTTTCAGAGTCACGTTATATTCTCTTTACCTCTGTATAAGTCCGTTCAACACTTATATTATTTTTTTATCGCGGACTTTCAGACTTTCGAACTTTCAAACCTACGTTTGATACCTCCACTCTCTCCACTATCTACCCAATAATTTTAAAACTTATCCATTTCATACATTCAGATTTTCAGACTTACATACCTCCATACTCACGTAACTACATTTTCATACTAATCACTTACCCCAATTCTCATCCATTACATGTCCCCTCCTTCACATTTTTCGATGCCACATTTAATGTTGTCCCTATGGACTTAACTACAAAATTATTATTGAAGTGGCCATTGATTGATGATGTTTATACCGACACTAGTGATATTCATTTTGAGTAATGTTTCCATAAAAATAAATGTAAATGAAAATAATTTTACTGTTCAAAGAAACATTTCAAGAAACTTCTAGCCAAGTCCACAAATACAATAAGGAGAAAACAATCGTCTTGTGGGGGTACGTTAAACCTCTTCACCAGAAAAGACCAGAACTACCATTGATCCTTCTCATACTAGTGTTATTCAAATATGTTTGGTAAAGAGAAAAACAAGGTGAGGAACTTAATAATATTTCTCGTTGTATGTGTTCCAAAAGTATTTGAATGCAAATATGTTGTCACCTGGTACATGGATAAGTTTATTCAAAATAGAACGGTAGTCACATTACAAAATAGTTCTCCTATTTCATTGGTTCCTTCAATATTCATAGAGATGTTGAGGTTTCTAGAACTAAACCTAGTTTATAAAGGGGAGGAATCTAGGAATTTCCTAAGAAGAAACAATAATGGAATAGATCTTCTTCAAGAGTATCAACATGACCCTGCATCAATGCCTGAAGATATATCCAGAATTCAAGTAAGTTCTTTAAAAAATCCTTATAAAGAAACTACATGGTTGTTTACTTATATTGTTTGATAGGACTCTATAGAAACCATTGTAAATGTGAATGAACTTGCACATATAATATCTATCTAGAAAAAATACATACAAAGTTTGCAGAGAAATGAGAAAAGACGGAAACAAGAGAGTGAGAATCAAAGAATTTGCATTAACCAAATGAATGAATGATAATTTACACGTGCTATACTCCATAACTCAACTAATGTGCACTGGAGGAGAAACCAATGTACCATAGTGGTGGTCTATAGTTATCTAGACACACACCGAGAAATACAGGAGATAACTACCACCTAGTATGAGTTAACTAGTCTCTTAGTATTCAATTAACTGACTAAAAAAGAGTGAAGTGAGGAGGAGATCAGGGAGTCATCAATAATGCACTATTCTAGTGATAATCCAAAGGACAATGAGGATTAGTAGGTGATGATCCTAGTGTTTCATGGTGATGAAACCAATGTGGAATTAAGACTCCACTCCACTGATAAAACTAAAGTGTGAACTGAAGAGAATATTCTCCTAGGATGTAGGAAAAGGAATATTCTCCCTAAACTATAAGAGATTGCATCATGAATAATCAACATCGAGAAAAATATTATCATATTAATCAGTAAGTGTGGGCACAAATAGATCTCCCTATTTTCACCCCGAAACTAGAACAAAACAAGACAAAATATAAAACTTTCCTTAAGTTTCAATCATCAAGCATACTAACTAACAAGATATAAATGATATACCTTTTAAATGTAGTTTTTCCTCACTAGTGTCATCCTCGATCCATTCAAAGTCTTCTGGTATTTTGAACCTATAAATAGAAAAAATCTAACGAAGTGAAAGAAACAATGTATACTCAACAAAACCTATGTATGTGATACAGTAGTCATACAATAACATAAGACCAATTTTATGGGAAAGATATATATTACTGTATTATAAATATGAAAAGGAGAGTACAACCAGATGACTTGATGTTGTAAGGTGCCTTCCAACAGTTCCTTTCTTCCCACACACTTATTTCTCCATGGATTCTGAGATCAACAATCTATCTTGACAAAAAAAGTCCCAAGCTACAAAAATTACTCAAGCTTACACCAAAAGCTAGCCAAGTCAATCCAAGCTCTAGCCAAATAAATTTTCCCATGAGAACTCTTCTCCTTTTATAATAAGAAAAGGATAGGGTCAGGAGGTTAGGATAATCCCATCAGATCAGGGACGCGACTTAGATCCACCGATCGGAGGCCAACTCACCCTCGAATCTTATATTCTAGAACTTTCGAGAAATTCCTCTTTTTCGTTCGTACGAAAATCGCCGCACACTCAACACTGAGAGAATTTCAACAATGTCACAGGACATTGTGGTGCCACCTGCGACAATCCTATATCATCACACCCTTAACACTACACAAGGTGTAACAATCCCTTTTCCTATGGTTTTTGACAAAGGAAAAGTATAATTTCAACTCTTTGGAAAAAGTATGTTCATTCTTATTCAGCAATTAAGGCAATTGATCCTTATAAATACAAAGGATAGGTTTACATCATTAATGGTCATAGGGGTGAATAAAGTAATTTGTAATAGTGATCCCCCAAAACTATCAAGTTAGAACAGAGTGATAGCTGAAATACTGTGTCGAGTGTGTGTTGGGAACAAGGAACACGTCAGTCAGAAACTTTCCAACAAACAAGGAAATATAGTACAATAATACATCATCACTAAGGTAGGCGTTCCCATAATTAGAATACAAATGACTCAAAGCATAAATTACGACATGCAAAGATCCATGTCAAGTTATTCAGGTCATGGCCACCAAACATATACTATAGATACATGGCAATATGACTCAAATATGAACATAACCACCAAAAATACATTGTGGATCTATGCGTTAAAGACTCAAATTTGAACATAGCCTGATACATACATTGTGGATCTATGCAACAGTAAAATATGAATATACTCCAATGCAACCTGAATCTATCAGAAAACATCCACGGTCTTCATCTCCGCCACTCTATAGTATGAATCTAACCATGTGAATACATCTACTAAAGTTGAACATGGTAGAAACCACTTGATTACCGATCATTAATGAATATCGTTAACAAGTGCGAGGGAAATCACCATTAATTTCAATGAATCACAAGGTACAATAGTACAATCCAACATGTGTGAATTAATGAGATGAAGTTGAGCACTCAACGGAATCTCCCGATTAGGGGTTAATGATGAAAACCCACTATAGAAAGCGAGGAAAACTTCCATTGAGGCATGAAAGTTCCAAGGTACCAATTAGGTTCTAAGTCAAATTCCTAGAAAATGAGTTGAAGTCGAAAGGAAAAGACTCGTCATAGGAGGGCCTTAATGTATACCCCATCAATGACACGAAATGGGTAAAATGATTTGAGGTAGATCAGAGTAACAAGTGATTTAGGACTGACTCGGGGATGCCTAATGCAATAGAAGGATTAAGGACTTCTGAAATGGCCGACACAATAGAAGGCTTTCTGAGTTGAACTTCTTGTTGAACATATTGATGACACAACAATTGTCTTGGAAACACTTACTCAGCAAAAGGGATTGTAGACCAAAATGTAATATTATAAAGGAGTATGATCAAGAGACAAACAAACTTTCCAATGTAGACACAAATCAAGTGAAAGGGTGTCATTTTCAAAAGTGACTCTTCCATAGAATACAGGTTTAGATACATTTCTTTCCCAATTTCCCCCCCACCATTTCTGGCGAGTACCTCTTTATTTTTACACAAGCTTCAGGAGGATAACATATGCTTGAACTGTAAGCTCATCCTTTAGAGTATATTTAACGAACCCTAGGAAGAAGTCATTTGGTCCCATATGGGCCTCTCGATGTTTGTTTGATGAGTCCAAAGAAGGTAAACTCAATGGTTTTTCATATTTAGAGAGTCTAAAAAATACTTAAAGGAAACTCCAAATTGTCCTTTTTCATAAATTAGTCTGATGAGACTGAAAAAGAGATAAACGACTCCTCAACAGAATTTTTATTCAAATACTTTAACGAGCATGAAAAGAACAGGATCGCTTGGCCATATTTTCATGTTTAGAGAGTTTCAAAAGATATTAAATAGGACTCCACGGAGTTCTTTTTTTGTATAACCTTTACGAGTCCGAAAAAGGGATAAATGTTTACTCATTTACATTCTCAGGTATTTACGAGCACGATAAAGAACAAAGAGTGAGCTTCAGATTGTTTTCATTTTTACGCAAGCTTAAAACAAAACAAACTATGCTTGGGATAGATTATTATTTTTACACAATCTTAAAACTAAAGAAAACTATGCTTGGACCTGGTTTCATTTTTACATAAGCTTGAACCAGAGGAAACTATGCTTGAGGTAGGTGGTTTCAGTTTTACACAATATTGAACCAGTGAAAACTATGCTTGAGAGCTCCCAACGCATTATCCAGGGATGGTTGGTACTTAGCCCCCAGTTTAGGAAGATAGAAGCTTAACTTCAGTATGAAATCCAGAGGCTGTAAAAAAATGCCCCCCAAGCTTCATTTCATCCAATATAACATGCAGAGGAAATGAAGTTTCAAATAATATTTACTTGACTTAATTGAAGAGGGGGGAAAATCTATTTCATTTTTTAACGATATTGCTACAAAGAAAGAAAAATTATGCTTGAGACTCCAGGTTAAATCCCTAGACCTCTGTTTCATTCTTTAATGATCTTGAAGCAGAAACAAGAACTATGCTCGTAAGATTTGTTTCATTTTTTAATGAGGTTGCTACAGAGAAAGATAAGCTATCCTCACAGCTGGATTCATTTTTTAACGAGCTTGAAATCATAAAACTATGCTCAAGGTTGGTTTCATGTTTTAATGAGCTTGAAATCCAAAAACCATGCTCAATGTTGGTTTCATTTTTTAATGATCTTGAAATCCGACAACCATGCTCAATGTTATCTTATTGATCATGTCTTCCAAGAGGACAATGCTCTGGAAGGACACCATGTCAAGGGACAAAACATGGTCATGGCCTCTAAGATATCTTCACTCAATGGAAGAAACGTTCTTTGTAAGGAAACTGTGTCGAGGGTCGGGATAGGGGTAAGGAGATCAGGCTCTAATAGCCCTACAAAAGAGATCACCATGTCAACTACCAGATCCAAGTCATAAGGGAGAGAGCTTACAGTGAGAGGATCATTTGCATCGACAAATGAAGGCATGGGAGACAATTCCACATAATTGACCTGGGGTGGGGGTGATACCATCTGCATATAAGAATTGTTTAGGGAGGTCATTGAGTTGATGGTCACGTCAGGACAAAAGAATGAAATTTGATCAATATCCACAATTATTTCATGATGAGGGAAAGATATCACATGATTAAGAGTGTGCACGATAACTTTCATGGCATAGACATAATCTCACCCAAGGAGTAAATCAAAATCCAAGGGGTATTGGACTACCATGACATCAATAAAGACAATTTTCCATCCCAAAGTTATGAGAAACTGAGGGAGGACTCCTAAAGGGTGACTCATTGTTCTATTAAAAGATAACATATTCTGCGTAACCGACACAAGGTGAGGATAACCCAAATCTTAACAACTAATAAAGGATGAGATACTAATGGACGCACCTTCATCTATCAGTGTTGAAGGAATGTCCCGACCAAAAACTTGTACTATAATATTGAAAAGAATGTGAGAGGGAAGACGAGGTCCAGTTAGCGCACCCCAATAAAAAAGGATGGACTCATTACTTTGAGGGGGTTCCACGGTATAAGGAGGAATTACCCCTATCCCAGTAGAATTGGTATCAACAAGAAAAACATGGGCATAATCTAGTTTACTCTCTAGCGGGAGAGTAGGATCGACCGATGATGAGATCAGATCGAGCACTTGAGTTGCCTTTTCCAAGGGGTTAATGTGATCGACGAATAGAAATGGATCGACCACTTAGGTTTCACTCTCTAACAGGAGAGCATGATCAATCGAGTATGGGATCCTATGGACCACTTTGTCAACTAGTTCAACTAAGGATGTGACCAAATTGACTACTTGATCAACCGGACTGACTGACAAAGGAACCATATTGATAATAACATCAACTATAGGTGGGTTTGGAGTAATATTGCAATAAGTAGATGGAATTTGAGGCTGGGAAATGGTCACGTCTTCTAGTAATTTTGAGGCTTCGTGTATACGAGGGAAAAGGTGAGTTTGATTAATACCTCCACATAACATACATAGGAACGTAACTCTACTTTTCTTCTTCCCAATGGTATCTTGACTAGTTGACGGGAGGTCATCAACATGTTTTTCATAGGATGACGACATGGGATGTCCAGGGTGTGTAGACCATGCTTCTATAACCTTGGATAGAATAGGGAAATCCATAAGAAGATGGTTACCCTTACAAATCCTGGAAGGGTACTTGCGCTTACGAGTTGTTTGGGTGATCTTGGCATCATCAACACTCTTACTACAATTATTAGTAACCATTGGTTTTCCAACATGTTTTTCAGTGGTTGGAATCTTGGACCCTTGTTTATTTTTCTTCTTCTTACTCTTCATTTTCTTCTTCTTCTTATCCAGAGATTTACTAGCTTCAGATATTTCAATCAACGAAGAATATGAAACAGAAGAAGACCTTACAAGTGGAGAAGGTGAAGAAGATGTTACTGGTGAAGAAGGTGAAGGATAAACATCAGGTTGATGTTCTTGGGGGAAGTTCTTACAAACGTAGAACTATATGCATTTAGGATTACCTAAGTGGAAAAACACCATACCCATAATCCAATTGTGAGACCTGGAAGGCTCAAAGTAGCGATGTAAGGTGGACCAACATTTTCGTAAGAAGGAAAAACAAAAGGTTCCTCTAGAAAAGGGGTTCCTTCATTGGTTTTTCTGAGAAATGATTCCATTAAAAAAAGATCCAAGCTAGAATCTTCTAGGGAAAACAAATAGCACATGCTAAAAATCTAGGAAACAAACAAGCAAACAAAACCTTCTTATAATGAAGGTGCTAGTTGGTGATGAAATTGAACGTCGTGGGAACAATGTAAGAAGGGTATGCGATAGAGTGGGTGGAAAAGTTACGTTGAGGACCTACTTAACGGACTTACGCCTTGGTGCAAGATCCTACATATAAATGTGGGTATACCCTCCAAGGAGCCTGAGTGAGTTTAGCCAACGTCAATTCGGGGTACCGTGGAGACTTTCCCTTCAACAGTCATGTCGTGTAAAGACCTTAAAGATATAGGCCACTAAGGTTACGAATTATGACAATGATGCCTTGGGAAATAGTTGACAGCCCAATCCATGCATAAAGGCAGGGTATCTAAGCATGAAATCAACTTGAGAAGGTTCGCACTAGATTTTCTTCTCAAGTGACCCAAAACAATATGCACAATCTCTACACTAAGACCAACAAAGCAAGGTGAGTAACTTTTCCAGTCCTAATGTGACCTCGTGATTGAACCTTGTGTTAGAAGGACTTCCCAGGCTAAAATGTAGCAAGTGGATTTGAACTATACCTATCACAAGATACTATGTTTGTTTACAGCTTTGTAAAGTTATCTTTCATACCTATTCGAAAGCCCTACAACTAATGCAATATAGGTTTGCTACCAGAAAATATAAAAACGTCTAATCATTTTTTATAAGCACTTTATTTTAAGGTTGTTGTTAGTTAAGAGGAAAATGGCGTGGACTAAATGATGTTTTGATTGACTCTAAACAATGAAAAGAAATGAGAATGCAAACATTTCACTTCGATGAAAGCTATTTTACGAGAAGGAGAAACTGTTTATCATTCTGAGATGCACAATGTCCTAAAATTTTATTAAACTCATCAATATCAAGAACTTTAAGAAATGAACTAAGAGAGTGTACACCAATACACAATTCTTGCTAACCAAAAACCATGCAATGTTTCTACTTCAAATGCAAACATGCCCCAAATCTAATGCAAAGCAATAAATTAAAATTTTTGTTTCAAATATAGATAAAATCATATTCAAATTTTTCATGTAGACTCTAATCAAACCCAATAAATCACCCCAAAACCATATCTAAGATATGGGCAAGAAAAACCATCCAAAATCATTTTTTTTCACAATCGTTGTAGGCTATAGACTAACACAGTGTGATGATCCCTAGTCATCGTAGTCTAGAGAACAAATACAATGCAACAAAGTAACACTCTGTCAAAGGTAGGGTTTGTTGATCATAGATCAGGGCACTTTCTCTCAAAGTAGGGTGCGGCGATCAAAGGAAAAATGAAAACAAAATAAATGCAATAAATTTTTGCAATGAATTTAACAGTCAGAGAGTCAAGCTGGATCTCCTAGTGACTCAGAAAACAGAACCCAGGAAATCAAAGAAATAAAGAAATAAAAAGTAGGAAAACAATATCTTCCCTAGTATGGTCGCCAATTTTTTTATCGGACTAATCGGTAAGTGCAGACACAAAAAGATCTCCCTAGTTTCACCCCGAAACTAGAATAAAACAAGACAAAATATAAAAATTTCCCTAAGTTTCAATCATCAAGCATACTAACTAATAAGATATAAATGAAATATCTTTTAAATGTCATTTTTCCTCACTAGTGTCATCCTCGCTCTGTTAAAAGGATTATGGGATGTTGAACCTTTAAATAGACACAAGCCAACGAAGTAAAATCCACCATGTATACTCAACAAAACCTATGGATGTGATCAAGGAGTCATAGAATAAAATAAGACCAATTTTATGGGAAAGGACTATATCATTGGATTATAAATATCAAAAGGAGAGTACAAGTAGATGCCTTCATGTTTTAAGGTCCCTTCCGACAGTTCCTTTCTTCCCACACACTTCTTTCTCCACAAATTTTGAGATGAACAATCTATCTTGATAAAACAAAGCCCAAAGCTACAAAAATTACTCAAGATCACACCAAAAGCTACCCAACTCAATCCAATCTCTAGCCAAATAACTTTTCCCATGAGAAATATTCTCCTTTTTTAAGCTGAAAAGGATAGGGTGAGAAGGTTAGGATGATTCCATGAGATTAGGGACACGACTTAGATCCAAAATGATCAGAGACCACCTCACCCTTGAATCTTCTATTCTAGAACTTTAGAGAAACTCCTCTTTTCCTTCGTACACAAATCATCACATTCTTAACACTAAGAAAACCGTGATGACATCGTAGGCCAATGTGGTGTAACCTATGACAATCCTAGATCGTCACACCCTTAACACTAATCAAGGTGTGAGGATCCCTTTTTCTATGGTTTTTGACAAAGAAAAAGTATAATTTCATCTCTCTGGAAAATTTATCTTCATTCTTCTTCAGGTATTAAGGAAATTGATCCTTCTAAAGACAAAGGATAGGTTTACATCATTAATGGTCATAGGGGTGACAAAAATATTGTGTAACAAAAAACTTAGAAAAAATAAATCCTAAGTGTGTGTGAAGTATCTCTAACACCCCCTGAACATCGCTATGGTGAAAATAAAGAATGGGTCCTGACAACGAGGCCATGAAAGGTACTTGGAAACAAAAGATATATTGAAATAAACAAGGAAATAAGGAAAAACTCATGGAAAAACCACCCCCTCAAAGTATAATGTCTGTAAAAAAAAACTGATAGTTTTTAGGCAACTGTGTCCTTCACTCCAAAATGACTACATAGAGAATGTAACGTATGCTCAGTGAAGGTATTTGTGAAGATGTTTGCAATCTTTTTTTCTTAAGGATATAACTATCAGTTGATGATCCCCTCGTGCACTAAGTCCTAGATGTAGTTCATGTGGATATCAATGTGCTCCATCTGTTGCCTCTGAACTTGATTTTTGGATAACTTTAGTGTGCTCTGGTTGTCACACCAGATGATGATCGGTCGATTAAACTAAATTCCCAACTTAATGAGAAAATGTTGTAGCCACATAGCCTAAATGGTTATGATAACTACCCATGTGTACTCTTCCTCAACTGAATATAAAGCAATAGAAACTTTCTTCTTACTTGACCAACAGATGGGCCCAAAACCAATACTGAGTGAGTAACCAAATGTGGAATTGTGATCAATGCTATCATCGACCTAGTAAGAATCAATGAACCTGATGAGGTCCAATGTAGATTCTGTTGCATAGTGAATCCAAAATGTGATGGTTCCCTACACATATCGAAGGATAGAATTTGCATCCTTCCAATGTAGCTCATGCAGCTACTCCATGAACTTGGAGACTACTTGAACTGCATAGGAGAGGTTTGGTTTGGAGTGTGTAAGATACAACAAGCTTCCCACTAGTTGTATGTACAATGTGTTTTCCACCAGTGGAGTATCCCCACCATCCTTAAGTATGACTCATGATAGGAAGGGAGTCGGGGTAGACTTGCAGTCCGTCATGTTAAATTGCTCAAGGAGATCTCGTGCATACTTGGCTTGAGACAATTTGATTTCTGATGCATCCTGACTAATCTCGAGACCAAGGAAGAAATGTAACAGACCCATGTCCATCATTAATAACCTATGATGTAGAATCATCTTGACTTTAGAAATCATTGAAGTCGAGGAATTGGTGATCAGGAAATCATTAACATACAAAACTAGGAGTAGAAATGAATCAATCATCCTGAGCATGTAAACATTCGGGTCTAATTTACAACATGAAAAGTTTTGTGACAATAGGTAGGAGTACATCTTGGCATACCATTCCCTCAAGGCCTTCTTGAGGCCATAAATAGACTTCTTCAATCGAAAAACCAAAGATGAATTCTACATGAAGCCTTGGGGATGCTCTATGTATATCTCCTCAGAGAAATATCCATGAATAAATGCATTATTCACATCCATCTGATGGACTTCCCATCCCCTGGATGTTGTAATAGGAATTTCCAAACATATGGAATCCATCTTCTCTACTGGAGTGAAGGTCTTGTCATAGTCAATGTCATGCACCTACTAAAATCCTTTGGAAACTAGTCTAGATTTGTATATGCTAACTTGTCCATCCATTGCACTCTTGTTCCTATAGGCCCATCTACACCTGACAAGTTTCCTTCCTACAGGAAGGGGAACCGGATCCTAGGTATGGTTCTCTAGGAGGGAGTTGTACTCCTCCTACATGGAGCATTCCCAAAAAGGATTCCCAACAGCCCCACCATAGGACCGTGGATATAAATAATGTACTAAGAAAATATTTTTGGGTGGCATCAGTGTAGTGGTAGTTATTTCAATAGAAGGCTCCTAGAAATAAGATCAATTCCTCCCGATATCAGCTAGATCCCCGACAATATATCCTTCATCCTGAACAATATTATTGGCCCACTTGGGCCTTTTCTCTGGCTCTGCATGCACTAAATCTGCATCTAACTGTACTGACTCTGTATATGAATCATTTGAATCCTATGAATACAAAATTTCATATGAAGAAGAGTTGGCATGTGCATTCTCATCATCTTTGACAGGTCGAAGACAAAAAGTGTCTTCATGCAGATGTTAAGGTACATGCGAGATAATTTCCTCGAATTGGAAACTATGCTCAATGATGAGTCGATCCATGGAGAGATCAATGAGTTTGTATCACTTCACACCGTTAGGGTATACAAAAAAATTACACTCTATACTCTATGGGTCAAGTACCTTCCTCTTCTCAAAGGGAATCCTAGCCCATGCACGAGAACCAAATATACTGAAGTGGGTCACTTTAGGTTTGAGGCCATTCCAATCCCTGTAGGGGGTATTATCCTTGACATATATACGGGGATATCTATTTTGGATGTAGGTTTCACAATTACGTGCTTCATCCTATAATCTTTGTGGAAGTGAATTTTCATGCAACATGCACGATGCCATCTCTTTCAAGGATCTATTTTTCTGCTCAGCCACTCTGTTTTTCTCCATATTATAAGGAATCGTGTGTTGAAGCTTAATCTCGGCCTCGATACAAATATTTTTTATCTCATGGTTGACATAATCTCCTCCATCATCTGTTCGGAGGAATTTAATTTTCTTTCCTGAATCTGGCTCAACAAGGTCTTTTAAATATTTGGTGTGTTAAAAGACCTTAGATTTTTCCCTGAGAAGAAATTCCATGTGAAGCGTAAGAAATCATCAAAAAAAATGAGCATATAACTTGCCTTACTGATTGATGGATGCAGAAAAGGCCCAATGAGGTCATTATAGATCAAATACAAAGGAAAGGAAACCTTGTGACTATTGCATTTGTCGAATTTCTCTTAAGGGTGTTTTCCAAGAACACATGCCTCACAAATTCCTTTGGAAAATTCGATGTCAGGTAGAGATTCAACCATTCCCTGATTTCTAAGATATTGCATAAATCTGAAATTGAAATTCCTGAACCTTTCGTTCCATGTCCTACTGCTTTCATCAACATGGGTAAGCAGTAATGCAAAATATGGTTCAATAAATTTAGAAAATGTGTAGAGTCTATATTGATGATTTACCTCACCAATAGAAACCTTGGAGTTGGTTTGCATGTCATAGATATCCACAACATCATGTGTTAATATTACTCTCTTCCCGGTGCCAGAGTTTGTCATCTGATACATGGAGAGAACATTGACGGAGAGTTTGGGAACGTGTAGGACATTCTGAAATCTTTCATTTGTGATTTTAATTGTCCGTTTGACAGTGAACTTGACATGAGATTTTTCCCCTGTAATAATAGAAGGACCTTTGCATGCATCTATTTAAGAGTATACTTATTTTGTGGCTTCCATGTGGTGTGATGTTCCTAAATATACAATCCAATAATTGGGAGAGGATTTGATGGAAATCAAAGCATGGCCAAAATCACCTTTCTTGGGATTTTGATATTTTGACTTCTTCTTCTTGGCACCCTCAGGGATGGGATCTCCAATTTTTTTTTTTTAAGTATTTGGGCCATTTGATCTATATTTTTTTGGATACATGCAGATTCTTAATGAAATCCTTTATGGCTGTAAGTTCATTTCTCCCCTTTTCTTCCCTTTCCACCTTTGGATTTGGAGGAATCATTGAGGGTTTTGATTACCCTTCCTTATTTGGATTTTAATCTGCCTTCCTTTTGTCTTGGTTTTTATATTTCTGATTTTGGTCATTTTTACCATCTTCCACAAAAAGTGCATCAGCCTTTGGGAATTGATTTTTCCCATGTTGATGAGCTTGTTCTCCTCTTCTGTAAGAGACTCAATAAATACCTCAAGAGAGGGAATATTCCACGTGGATCCAGAGGCGACCCTAACTTAAACAAATGTGGATACAAACAATGAGTATTACAGACTAAGTTTGGAAAGAATGGTAAGAACCATTTGTTTCTCCTCCTTATATTTATTAACCTAGCAAGACTTGAGTTGTGACAACAAATCCTTATATTTGGTAAATAAATTTGGAGATTATCGAAGGCTTTTGGATCCAAAGTGAGAAATCCCACCTCAAGTGTATGTCCTCTCATCTCATATTGTTTTCCAAAAAGTCCTTCCATGGTGGTCAAAAATTCATTAGGGGTTTTACAGGAGGATATGTGAAAGAGGAGCTTAGGAGAAATGAGACTGCAAATAGTTCCAAATTCTTCATCCATATGATTCAGATACTTGGGATTTTCTATGGATGATGTGGGTTCATGATTTGTTTCCATCATTAACCTACATAATACTCTTCTTCAAATATGCATTTTCATCTTGTCCTTCCATGCAAATAGATTGTATGGTGTAAGAATGAATTCTTTTGGAAATTCCATTTTTCCTATTGTCTTGAATCTTCGGTACATCAAAAAATAATTTGGTGTGTCTTTTTACTAGCAATCCATTAGCTTTCATACCATATAAACATTAATGAATGATGCAGGAGAATCCACTAATCATCATACGAACCAGCGCGAGGAGAAAGAAGAGACAGCTGGTCAAGCCAGCGAACCTCAAATTTTGAATTCTATCTTGGTATTGTTGCGCCGCCGTTTTACTAAAGGCATTCAAAGCTGAGCGCACTTGTAATGTAATGTAGATAAGCAGGCATTTAACAGTTTTAAATGATGGTAGATAGGGTTAGCTGTAGATTAGACAGTTTCATCTTTCCAGGAGGGAAAACGAATATAGGCACCCTCCATGTGTAATTGATTATTATTCAGCATTAGCATAGAAGCAAGGAGAGAACAGAGAAGACAGCTTGTGAAGAAACTCCATGTACAGATANATATGCTTATCTTTTATATGCTGCGTACGTGATTGCATATCAGGTTCGAAACCTGAGGGAATGAGGGAATGAGTTCAATTGATTCTTTGCTTAAGCCAGGAGATTCCTGCATAGAGTGCAGTTGAATTCCTCCGCATCGAGTGCATTGAGGAGGCTGAGCAGTTGAACTTTTTTTCTTTGTTGCCCAGGGTTATGTTGGGTTATTTGAACCGTGCAGGTGAGTGCAGGTCGAATTGAAGTCTCAAAGAGAGTCTGAGAGAAGGAGGACTGGACCGTGTTTGCAGGATCGCACAGGTCTAGAAGGCTTCAACGCTTTGAGAGTTATTGGAAGTCGAGCACCGGAAGAAAGTTAGAAGTCTCTGAAGGAGTCAGAGAGAGACAAAGCTCAGGAGGGATAGTTCCTTGCAAGCATCTCAAGAACAGGCCTGGGAGAGATTAAACCAAGGAAAATCTTAGAAGCCGGAGGATTCTCAAGAGGAAGAGAATCAACGGTTGGAAACCCCCGTGAAGTTTGCAAAACCATAAGGACCGTCCGATCGCGGAAGAGTTGCGTGGGAGATAACCCTTAAGCACAGGTGTGGAGAATCAAAGTCCATCGGACTTCGGGGTTTCAGCGTTCGGGGATTGGTAAGGTGAGAGTTCTACACCTCGAGAAATCGCGAGTTGCGATTTCCCGAATCAATCGAAGTCGTTGATCGAAGAGGGGACAAGTGGTGCAGGATCCCTGAGGATCGGGGTTCGGCGTTCGACGTTCCCGGAGGCAAGAGTTCAAGCTCTTTGAAGTCGCGACTGGCGATTTCCCGAATCAATCGAAGTCGTTGATCGGAGAGGGAACACGTGGCGCAAGATTCTGAGGAGTCGGAGTTCGGGGTTTTGCGAAGACTGTGGTCTTGTGCATCAAGAAACGTGAATTCCCGAGGCGCGATATCCCTATTTCCGAAGGGGAGATTGCCGAGGGGTTATTGTGGGTGACTCGTGACTCCCGAGAGGAGTGGGAAGAGCTTAGACTCTTCGGGCCCTTGGTTGGAGAAGGTCTTGGTGGAAGCGACCGCTCGCTGAGGGGCAGGTTGCGTCAGAGTGGTATCAGAGCGGGAGTACCTTTGCTTTCTGAAGCAGAGACAGAAGAGACATAATGCCGCCTAGGAGGGAAAGGCAGTCACCTGATCATGAGGACAGGGATGCGCGAAGAAGGGGTAGACCAGCA
>SNQJ01S0011378.1:79162-92076 GCA_010110895.2 Picea sitchensis
AGGTACAAAAAATAAAGGTGATTTTAATGTATTGTTTGGACTTCTTAAGTGTGCAGTGGGAAGTAGTGTGTATGAGCTCTAGGTCTTTGGTGACACTAAATTGACTATCAAATGGATGAAAGAGGAAATTGGGCTAGAAAATATGGATATTTATCAACTTGGTTAATGTTTAAAATCTATCTCTCCTTTCTTTCATCAACTTAGCTTCATGCATGATTTTAGGGAACTTAATACTTGTGTCGATTCACTTTGAAAATGTCCATTACTTATGGCTACAAATAAACTAGTTCTGGAAGAGTTCTGTGATGGAGAGATGACCTCCAAAAGGGATTATGTTTTTATGGAAATGTAATTCTCTTGTGTATTCTATATCGATTTCTTGTCTTTAATTTTACAGTTTGGAGCATAATCTCGAATATTTGGAATGTATTTGGACTATGAAGATTTATTTTGTAAATACCTCAACACCTAAGAATTGTAACTTGTTTTTCTATGAAATCAAAATTAAGTTTTTTTTCTACCCAATAAAATAAAAAATAAAAAAAAGAAAGAAAGAAAGTCATGATGAACAAAGTATTGTTATGTACATTTTAACTTTTTAAAATCGGTTAAAAACATTTTATTAAGAAATTATATAATATTTCAAATTAATAAATTATAAGATTATAACAAATTATTATTATATATTTAAAATTTCCAAATTCTTAAAAAAAAAAAATTATTAAAAAACAATATATATTTTAAATAATACACTATTAAATTATAACAATTTTTTTTATGAATTTTATTCAATTTGAATAATAATAAATCGAAATTACCAAAGCTCATTTGGGGTCGAAAAGATAGTTTGAGAAAATAATGTCTCTTTAGAAATTATTTCAAAATAATTAATTTCATTTTTTAAATGTTTCTAATTCATATCAAATATGATTCGATGTTTTTGATGATTTTAATGTCCCACAATGATCTTTGTACCTATATTTTTTTTGGGTTTAGTCGGCGCAAGTAGAAACTCGATGGGACATGCCTACTCAACATGCCTAAAATCTTTAGACATCGTTTGTTTACATAAAGATAAACAAATCGTCAAGTCTTAGATTTTGTCCCACTACTTTGTTTACACGGTTTCCTATATAGGATATTGTCGTTTTGAGAAAATATAGTCGTTGTTATTAGTATGGAATTACTGAACCTAGTCGTTGTCATATATTTATTTTTCAAATATTTTTTTAGAGTTTTAATAAATTTAGTGAAGGTACAAATTTTGACATTCTTTATCATTATTATTATATTTATTTTTTTATAAATTTATAATTATATATATATATTTTAAATTATATATATATATATAATTTTTTTAATAATGTTGATTAAGTCAAAGGCTTTATTTTAACATTCTACTTTTTTCAAAACTATATTGTTTTTGAGGTGAGATTCCAAAGATAGGACATAGTCCCTTACTTTAAGTAATAATCAATGGGGTGACACAATGTTGCACCTTGCTAACTATAAGAAATGAAATTAAAAAAAAAAAAAATTAACATTAGTTATATATGTTTTATTATGTATATTAAATATTGTTTTGTTGAGGAATCAATTATTTTTGTAGATTATGTATTTGAAACATTTATAGATCATTAGATATCACATTTATCAATTATCTATTTAATACATGTATTTGAAATATTTATAAATCATTAAATATCATATCTTCATGATATTGTTAAAGAATGAAGCCATATTTCTGTATAATTTTTTCTTGTATAATACTTAGTGAATCAATATAATACTTAGTAAGTCAATATAATTTTCAAGTATATTTGAGTAGTTTTACAAAGTAAATAAGAAATAAGAAATAAGAAATATTCATAAAAAAAAATTATTTACAAAAATTTATTTATTTTTAACTAAGAAATAAAACTTATTTCATTAAGAAAAATAATAATTCAAATTAATCAATAATTTTCTAAATTAAAATTAATTATTATATTGTATTTAAACATAATTTTAAAGTAAAATGGTTACAGATGAGAATATTGTTATTTCTAATTTAATTTATTTAATAATTGTCCCATATATTACACAAATGAAATTCTAAGAATATAAAATTAATATTGCACTACATGGAAAAATGACATATATTACACAAATGAAATTCTAAGAATATAAAATTAATATTGCATTAAATGGAAAAATGGCATCTATAATTTAGTACTTGTCCCATATATTACACAAATGAAATGTTAAGAATATAAGGTTAATATTTCATTACATGGAAAAAGGGTGTCTATAATGAAGGAAATGAAGGAAATAAAAGATTAGCAATTATTGTAGTTGAAATTTTTCAATGATGTATCTATTCTTTTTTTTATAATAATATTTTTTTTTCCAAAAAATATCAATTATATATATTTAATTTTTTTTAATTACATTAGAAAATTAAAACAAAAAAATAAATAATTAAAACAAAAAAATAAATAATCAAACAAAAAAAATAAAAAAAATAAATAAAGAGTAAAATTTGTATTTTAATTTTTTTATAATCATCCTTTCTCTTTCATATGTGTATGTATGTGGTGGGAACATAATCATGATAGCCTTATTAGACTCTCCTAACCCAATCCTAGCCCCTAAGGTTGTGTCCATTTTAGGTGGAGGTGATAACCCTTTCCCCTAAAGGTGTGCCCATTTTTATTAGAGGCGATACCTCCTCCCTAATGTCAAGCATCAAACACTATAAGTATAGGTATAATTGTATGTTTTCTCTACTATTTCCCCCACACTTATATATATATATATATATATATAAACACCCTCACCCTCATACCTATAGATATAGTTTGGAGATGGTGACCATTGGACCACCACAACTCAAGTGTCACCATTGAAGCATACTTATAAAAGAAGAAGAAAGATATTATGTATGAGCCACTAGACATTTTTGTTTTGTTTATATATATTTCAAATTTAATAAATTAACTTTTAAAAAAATAAAAATTGACTTAAAAAAATAATTAAAACAAGATTCATATTCAAACAAATATAAATAAATGGTTGCATATATATAGATCATATTCAATTCCCAATGCATCATCTTTAGAAATGGTTCTTCATATGTTTGAAGAGAATACTCTTGAATTGAATCCCATGTTTGAATGACAATGTTAAGGCAAAGCCATATTTCTTTATCAAATTTTCTCTTATACTAGTGGTGGTTAAGTATATTTTACAATTAAATTTGAGTAGTATTGTAAAGTGAATAAAAAAATAAGATATATATGTAATAAATAATTATTTACAATAAAAAAAAATAATAAAGAAAATGGTCTAAAAAATAACAATTTAATTTAGTCAATAATTATGAAAATTAAGTAAAAAGGAATGAAGCAACTTTTGTGCTCATTCGTGGCCGTTAGGGTTTAATCCTAGCCTCTTGTGACCTCCATGTGTTGACCCTGGTGGCCTCTCTCTAGCCTCATTTGACGGTCATGAAGGTGGTTTTCAACTCTATTTCCTCTACTATTCCCCCACCGCCACCCTCGACCTTATATATATATATGAAAGATCCATACTAAAATTTCAACCCTCATACGATGATGGGGGTGGGGGGTTTAATAGAGAAATAATAGAGAAAACATAAGATAATGTTATGTTTTCTCTATTAAACATATGTTATGTTTAATCTATTAAACCTATGTTATGTTTGATCTATTAAACTCCCCACCCCAAGCCTCATATATGAGGGTGAGAGTGGGTGGTTTAATAGAAAAAAAATAGCATAGGTTTAATAGAGAAAACATAACATTATACAAGGGTGAGGGTGGGGGTTTAATATAAAAAACATAACATTGGTTTAGTAGAGAAAACATAACATTTTTGCTATTTTTTCTCTATTAAACACCCCACCCTATTGTTATGTTTTCTCTATTAGACGCCACACCGCCACCCTCATGTATTTATCTATTAAACCCTCCACCCCCACCCTCATATATAAGGGGGGGGGGGTGGTTTGGTAATGGGGTAATATACAAAACATAACATAGTGTTATGATTTCCCCCACCCCCACCCTCACCCTCACCCTCACCCTCATATGTGTTATTTTTTCTCTATTAATCCCCCCACATGCACCCTCACCCCAGGGGGTTTAATAGAGAAAACATAACATAATGTTATGTTTTCTCTATTAAATCTTCCTCCCCCACCCTCACCCTCATATAAACTCATATATGAGGGTGGGGGTGGGGGGGTTTAATAGATAAAACATAATATTATGTTGTGTTTTCTCTATTAAACCCCCCACCTCAAAGAATTGTGTTTTCTCTATTAAACCTCGCACCCCCACCTTCATACACTGATATATGAGGGTTGGGGTGGGGACTGGGGGTTTAATAGAGAAAACATAATATTATGTTATGTTTTCTCTATTAAACCCCCCACTCCAAAATAATTATGTTTTGTCTATTAAAACCTGCACCCGCACCCTCATACCCCCACCCCCACCATCATATATGAGGGCAGGGGTGCGGGGTTTAATAGAGAAAACATAATGGGGGGTTTAATAGATAAAACATAATATTATGCTATGTTTTATCTATTAAACCCCCTACCCCCATGCTCACCCTCAAATCGGGGTGGGGGGTTTATTAGAGAAAACATAATATTATGTTATGTTTTTTCTATTAAACCCCCCACCCCAACCTCACCCTGATATGCAGGTGCGAGTGGGGGGTTTAATAAAGAAAATATAATACACATAATATTATGTTATGTTTTCTCTATTAAACCCTCACCCTCACCCTCATACCTATAGGTATAGTTTGGAGGTGGTGGCCCTAGGACCACCACAACCCAAGTGCCACCATTAAAGCATGCTTATAAAAGGAGGGGAGATATGTTATGTATGGATCATTTTTTATTTTTATTTTATATATTTCAAATTCAATAAATTAACTTATAAGAAAAATTGACCAAAAAAAATTAATTAAAACAAAATTCATACTCAAACAAATATAAATAAATGTATTATATATATATGTGTATATATCATCTTCAGTTCCCAATGCATTATCTTTGGAAATGGTTCTTCATGTGTTTGAAGAGAATACTCTTGAATTGAATCCCAAAGTTTGAATGAAAATGTCAATGCAAAGCCATATTTCTTTATAAAATTTTCTCTTATACTACTTAGTGGTTAAGTATATTCTACAAGTAAATTTGAGTAGAATAGAAATAAGAAATATTTGTAATAAATAATTATTCACAATAATAATAAATAATAATAAATAATAATAAAGAAAACTGTCTAAAAAATAACAAGTTAATTTAGTCAATAATTATGAAAAGTAAGTAAAAAAGAATGAAACTTCTCTGGTGCTCGCCTACAAGGGTCATGGTTTAACCTTGGTCGCTCGTGACCTCTGCATGTTGGCCTTGGAGACCTTGCCCCATCCTCATCCGACGGTCATGGAGGTGGTTCTCATGTCTGTTGTTGGTGTCAAGATTTTTGGGGTAGCTTCTGCCATTTCCAAGCTAAAGCTCGGTCTTATTCTTTAGTCTGGTGCCTCTATCCGTGATATTGTTCAGGAAGTATTTTCTCCCCAGTATTCGTCTTTTTTGGTGCAGGAATCCACATCTGTGATGTTGAAGAAGAGGAGGAATATTATAGATCCATGAGTTTGGTTTGTCGCTTCAATGGAATTTGGCCAAAGTTATTCTATCTTAATAGCTAGATCTATGTTACCTGGATTCATGTCATGAAACAAGAAGTTGTCATTCACCCTTGTGAAAAAGGTTTCTTCATTGTCGAGTTTGATCTTCAGGAAGATCATGATTTGATATTCAACTCAGGTTCGTGATTTTGGGGAAACACGTGTTTTTTCATGAAACCTTTGTCTCCTTATTTCAATCCAACTACTAAAATTCTCTCCTCATCCCTAGTTTGGGTGAGAATTCCTAATATGCCCTCTTATCCCTGATTTTTAGGGATATCCAGGAGATCATGTCTTGAGGCCCACAGGTCCTAGACATGGAGTACCGAGAGTAGGATTGACCTGAGCAGGTCCCTGGAGGGCCCATCCTTTTCTTCTTCCATCAACTTTATCTTGTCAGCAACAATAGCATCCATCACCATCGGCTTGGTCTTGCATCAAACGAGCTTATTGCTCCATGAGGTAATTGGTCCAGGTATCATGGTATGTGTCACTTTTGATCATTGAAACCTTTAAATATATGCATCTGATTCCTTTTATCTCTAACAACTACTTGGATCTTACATTAACCCACTTGACCATGCTCTAGTGGATTAACAGGGTATCCTAGCAAGCATGTGCCCATAGGTATGGGTTTTCCACTGGGGAGATTTCTGAAAATCCATCGTCCACTCCCATCATAAAACCACTATTTCATCTTATCTGCCGCTCACCTATCCCGTTCCCTTTTTCTAGGCATTTGGTTGACATGTTTGTAGGATTGCACCTTATCTCGTGGGAAGAAGGGGCTAAAGGCCCAAAAGGTAAAAGTAGCTGGTAAAAGATAAAAGCTTAGAAATAAAACATCGAGATGATTTGCCCAGGGATCCCTGAGAAGGCAATAAAAATCCTCTCAGTAAGAAACAAGAGGGACCCAGAAAATACAAAAAAGACCTAGTCAAGAGGAAAGGGGGTCTCATCACAAACCAACCTATTAGGTTCATCGGTACCTAACATTTTGACATTGCCACCATCTGGTTACCACGTCGGGGAAGTGACCTTTGGTTGCATGGCCAAGGGAAAGGGGGTCTCATCACAAGACAACCTTTTCATCTCTGTGAAAGTATTTTTGGGTAACACTGTCATCTCTGGTCACCATGCCAAGTCAGTGTCCTCTGGTTAGCCCTTGAATAAAACAAAAACAAAAACAAAAATCAAATAAAATAAAAGAATAAAGGCAAGAGCGGGCTTGGAAAAAGTTTCATCCAAGACAGGTACAGCTCACCTTCTACAAAGGCACCCACAGATCACATCATGCATCCCTAGATCTCACTTCACCAACATGTCTGGACATCCGCTAGCCACATCACCTCACTTACATGGCTTGGATGAAACCTTCCTCTAAATTTCCCCTTTATTGTGGATACTAGCCCAATAGGACATCTTGTCTTTTTCTCTAGTCATGTATTGTAGATTTTTGTAATGTCTTTGAGCTATTGAATGATGTATTATGGTCTTATGCATATGTTTGGTGATATTGATGATGAAATGTGATTAGAATTTCTATGATCTCGGTGACTGATGAGCCCATGGAGGGCAAAGCCTTTGATGTGGAGGATCATGTTGGGTATGTGTTATATTCTTTGCATGAGGAATCATGTATGAGCGTCTATGTGGGGCGTGCAGGGGGGTTAGAGGGGGGGCCTCTAGGCCCCCCCTCGGGGGGTGGAGCCCCTTACGCAGGGATTCAAAGGCAGCGTCCCCGAATGGGTTTTTTTTTTCGCATCGGGACCACATTATATTTAGGTGTTTTTTCGACACATGATTTCTTAGCAGATGGTTTTCTATTTCCAGTTAAGGAATTAGGGTTTTAAACTAATCCAGGTCATTGGGTTAGGGTTTTGGATGCTTCTAGCTCCTATATGTATTTTTTATTGTAAACATTGTAACACAATGAATGAATATAGAATATGTTGGTTTTCTAGGTTTGGGTTTCCAAGGGAAAAATCTCTATGTAATGTTTGTATTTTCCATTGTATTTTTTCTGTTCTTTTCTGAATATTTGTTTGCAGTAGATATTGTACAAGGTTAGAACTTACATTTGGTATCATATCTTTATTGGCTTCAGGAGAACGCCTTTTTGGTTAAGGGTTTGGCTCAGGACTGTGATAAGCCTTGTTATAGTGGGAGATCTGTGGTACTATTTTTCAGGTGAAAAGAAATGGCAACCAATTTTAAGATGGAGATCGTGAAGTTTAATGGGAAAATATTTGAGTTGTGGAAGCTCAAGATGGAAGATCCTTTAATGGACAGAGATTAGTGGATCGTGGTAGATCCAGGTACTGCACCTACAAGAACTTCTGCAGATGACTAGAAAGAGATGGATCGGAAGGCAAAGAGCACAATCCGACTATGTCTCTCTGATTCAATATTACTAAATGTTTCATAAGAGGCTACAACCAAATGTGCCAGAGGAAGCTAAATTTTAACCTTGTACAATATCTACTGCAAACAGATATTTAGAAAAGAACAAAAAAGATACAATGGCAAATACAAACATTACATAGTGATTTTTCCCCTGGAAACCCAAACCGAGAAAACCAACATATTCTATATTCATTCATTGTGTTACAATGTTTACAATATAAAATACATATAGGATCCAGCGACATACAAAACCCTAACCTAATGACTTGGATTAGTCCAAAACCCTAATTCCTTAACCGGAAATAGAAAACCATCGGCTAAGAAACCATGTGCCGAAAAACCACCTAAATATAATGCGATCCTGATGCAAAAAATAAATAAATCAGGGGTGTTTCCCTCGAACCCTCGTGTGGGGGCTCCGCCCCCCTGCACCCCCCTCTAACCCCCGTGCATGCATGGCATAGATTATCAACCAATACTACTCATGCAAAGAATATAACAGATCATGCCCGATAGACAAGTACCATTTGGACCGGTACACATGGGGAGATGATCAGTTCGAACCTTCATGGGGCTAAAGAGCCCACCAGATGGATTTTGAGACCCCATCAAGGGGCATAGATAGGACAATGGTTGATTAGGGTCTTTCACTGGAGAATAAAAGGATGTTACATCAGAGGAACTTTGGCGGATCGTGGCCTAGGGGGAATGACCCCTTTTCAATGGAACGTTGGCCTTGGAACGCTCAGGACGCCCTTATCCTCACCATGACACATCCAACTTCATGGACATTCATGGAGGCAGACTGGGCAACAGTGTCATGTGTGGCATGTTGGAGAGGCCCCTGGGGGGCTACCATTTTTCTCCTGGATATCTCATCTACCCAAAAAGGGACTAGCACCTCCCTTGAAGGGGATTTTACCTTTTTTATAGCTCAGTTAGGGTTTTAATTTGACAATTTAATGTAAAAAAAGTATTATGGCCTTATCGACCTTTTTATGACGTAAAAGTTAATTACGGTCATTGATATAGTATATATTGAGGATTTTTAGCCTCATTTTAACATAACACATCACTCACTCATTAGTGAGGTCTGATTTTAGCACCCTACTTGGGTATTCTTGTTGGTTTAGTGAGGTGCACTTGTTGAAGGAAGGCATTTCTTGGCATCTTTGGCATTTCTCTTGAAGGAAGGTTTACAACTAGGGTTTTCATGTTATTTCATGGTGATATGTAAGTGTTTTTTCTGCAAAACTTCTTGATTGAATGGTTCTAGTCTTATATTCTTGCATATGTTTATAATTTGTTGATAAAAACCCTAGGTGACAAGCACACAAGTAGGTCCTTGTTACATGTCCCCTAAAAGAGAAATTTTTAGCCATTGAAGAAGGAAGAAAGAGCCTAGCCATATATACACTCTTATTGATTCTTCTCCCTAAGCTAGTCGTACTCTTAGAATTCAATAAGTAGGAGACATCCCAGGCGTAAGTTATCTACACATAGGGCTGTCCTGCTTCTAGGGTTTGATGATAGAGCCTTACTATAGCAACACTCTCCCTCATTGCACTCTCTTGTCTTGATTTATCTTTCATGCTAGTTGTTTTTCCAAGTTAACCTAAGGAAGGAGGAGAGAGCATGAGGCCTTGCTTTAGAAACACCAGAGTGAGCCTCTTTCCCCCAGGGTTTTGATTCTAGGTCCTTTCCATAACAACACTTTAGAACTCTTCCCTCTAGTCCTTAGAAATCCTCCTTCAACCCTTGCATCCTCCATTAAATTGACTCCATTAGCCCAAAGACACTGATCTTATACCTCCAGCGTTGAAGTGAAAGTGATCAAACAAACTCTCAAACTTTTTTCTAAATTGAAACCCTAACTAACTGTTAACCCTAATTTCCTGACATCATACCTAGAATATTTCATCTTTATGAAACAACGTTTTGTTTTAGCAACAATTGAATGGTGATTTAGGAATTAATTGATGTTGTGTTGATTTGTTACATTCAATGCCATATCATTTTAATATTCATTGAGGAAGTGATATTATTTGCATTTCTATATTGATAAACATTGACTTCGTCAATATTTATTGCCATAAGTTCTTATATCAGATAATCTTATGAAGTACTAACCCATTGAATCATAGCTTGCATATATTGGTTTGTTGTTACTTTGTTCCAAGCAGGGGTTCTTCTTTGGGGCTTCACTTCATTATAATTTGTTTAGCCGGGGCTATACTTTTGGTGGTAACTTGTGAAGGGGGAACTTTACCTTTGTCCTTTTAACTTTTGCCTCTTCAAAACTCCAGGTTACCGTGGACGTCTCCCCTGGGCCTAACCTCCCTAAAGAGAAAGAACCTCCCCATCAGGGTGACATTGGGTGGGATAGGTTCCTGTTACGCCAGTTTGACCTCCATATTATAGCCATTTGACCCAAATACAAACTGTGTGATAACATTTTGGCACCGTTTCCAGGAACACTAAGTCAATTCTCCTCAAATGACACATCTTTTTGGTAAGCCTTGCCGCAAAGACCTTTTCTTACAAGCTTACTTGGCAACTCCACTATGGTGTTTTTTCGATTTTCTTTGGTAGATTCAAGTAAACTATTTGGTGACTCCACAAACTAAAAGGAGATTGAATAATCCTCCTTTGTCTTTCAGAAGGAAGCCTCCCTTGAACTCTCTCATTGCCAAATCACTTTTCGAGAAGAGCCTTCCTTTAAGAATCATGTCTAGCTCTTAGACCACTACAACGAACCCAACCAAAAATCAAAGACAATGGTCATCTACTCTTTTCAAGCCATTAGACATGTCATCCATACCTGTCTACCCTAGGAAAATGCCACCCAAGTATGAGAAGTGATTTCCTAAATTTACCGGTACTGATGCAATCAATGCTGAAGAGTATATGAGCAACTTTTGGGCATTATTTCATCTTCACCCCATTAGCGATGATGCTGAAGATCTAGTCATGAAGTTGTTCTCCGCTACTTTTTATGATGCCTCAAGGCGTTGGTAAATAAGCTTTCACGATGGAAGCATCAAAACTATGGATAGACTTGAAGATGCCTTTCTCAAAAGATGGAGTGTCAAAGAAGACCCTAATATGCTTCTCACGTGAATGAATAACCTTGCCAAATATGAAAATGAGTCTATTTGAGAGTTCCACACCAGATTCGAGAATTTACTGCAAATAATTCCCACAAGCCATCATCCGAAATATGTCTACCTCGTCCATTTTTACACCAGATCTTTCAACAGCCAACTAGGGTATCTCCTTAGAGACAAAAACCCCTAGTCCACTCAATAAGCCCAAGATCTCACTACTAAAATAGAAGGGAACCTCCTCTCATCCAATATTGAGCCTTTTCTAACCCTAGGGGGAGGATAGACACTAAACCAAAGATAGTTCACAATGCTAAGCCTACTTCATATCTATGTACTAGTATCACCAAACTACAAGCTTCTATGGATGGTATCATAAAAAATCAAGAGGAAATGATGAGCAGGATCATCAAGTTGGAAATATCTCAGACCCAGGCACCCAGGGTCCCGTACAAAGGAAAATTACAGAAAGGGGGCCAACTTCATAAACCAAAGATTGAGCATGAAGTTCCAAACACTTTGGCCCCTGCAAATGTTGTTGATGAAAATCCTTGGTGCCTGGAATGCAGCGAAGCACATTGGGAACATGAGTGCCCCTACAATAGTGGCCATCAAAAAGTCAACAACATGGATTTTTTCATGGGCTTTCCTCAGATAAATATCACAGATGCAGAACATCAGGAATCCATGAAAGAAGCAGATAAGTCAACAAGGATGGTGGTGATAAACAACCTAGATCAAGAATCACGAGAAAAGAGAAAGAAACAATAATTTCAGGTGTAGAGAAGAAAAAAATTGAAACAACTAGCTACTGACTAAGCAAAACCCTCACCCTTGGAAATTCTTCTTCCAAAGACATCCAAGGTTGGCAAGGTTGACCTAAACTTTGACTTCGAAGGGGCATTATCAAATATTCATGTAAATGTCCCCCTAAAAGAAGCAATCAAGATCCCATCCATCGAGTAACGATTTGACACTTTATTTTTGGGATCAGATGAGCCTATGGACCCCCCTATTATGTTGCAAGTTGATGACTTCAATGTCCAATATGGTGAAAACCCTCCTTTCTTCATGACTTTGACAATGAACGAAAAGAATCTCAACAATTGCATGTTAGAAATAGGGGTTGATGCCAACATGATGTCACTCAAAGTCATGCGACAAGTGGGTTTAAAGGTCACACGACCTTAAAAAAATGTATGTGGTTTCGAATTTAAATCCATACCCACACATGGGGTGGTTGAGAATGTTGAAGTTAGCCTGAAGGAGTACCCTGAAAAGATGGTCCACGTTGACATTGTGGTGGTTGATGTCCCATATGTGTGGGGAATGTTGTTATCTAGGAACTTTGGTGCAATGTTAGGTGGTGCCCTTGAGATGGACCTTACATTCTTGCAATTGCCTTTGAAAAATGGAATGGTAGGTCTTCTACTCAATGTGCCAATAACTGGGGACCATGTGCAGGATATTACTCACCCCGTCAATAATGACAAACCACAAAATGAGATGATACAAACTCTTCAAATGTATTTTCCAGAAGACATGCCCTTTGCCACAGAGGAGGACTTTGATCAGATGGAATGGCCCAAGAGAGAAGAGTACCAACAACCCCTAGATGAATTCAAGAACAAAGAAATTGGGACAGTGACGATATTAAAGAAACATGAAGATGACGTACAAATCCACCCATCTCAA
>SNQJ01S0011378.1:92126-105000 GCA_010110895.2 Picea sitchensis
ATTTAAAACAAAATTCATACTCAAACAAATATAAATAAATGTATTATATATGTGTGTGTGTGTGTGTGTGTGTGTGTGTGTGTGTCATATTCAATTCCCAATGCATTATCTTTGGAAATGGTTCTTCATGTGTTTGAAGAGAATACTCTTGAATTGAATCCCAAAGTTTGAATGAAAATGTCAAGGCAAAGCCATATTTCTTTACAAAATTTTCTCTTATACTACTTAGTGGTTAAGTATATTCTACAAGTAAATTTGAGTAGAATAGAAATAAGAAATATTTGTAATAAATAATTATTCACAATAATAATAAATAATAATAAAGAAAATTGTCTAAAAAATAACAAGTTAATTTAGTCAATAATTATGAAAAGAAAGTAAAAAAGAATGAAACTTCTCTGGTGCTCGCCTACAATGGTCATGATTTAACCTTGGTCACTCGTGACCTCTGCATGTCGGCCTTAGCAACCTTGCCCCATCCTCATCCGACGGTCATGGAGGTGGTTCTCATGTTTGTTGTTGGTGTCAAGATTTTTGGGGTAGTTTCTGCCATTTCCAAGCTAAAGCTCGGTCTTATTCTTTAGTCTGGTGCCTCTATCCGTGATATTGTTCAGGAAGTATTTTCTCCCCAGTATTCGTCTTTTTTGGTGCAGGAATACACATCCATGATGTTGAAGAAGAGGAGGAATATTATAGATCCATGAGTTTGGTTTGTTGCTTCAATGGAATTTGGCCAAAGTTATTCTATCTTAATAGCTAGATCTATGTTACCTGGATTCATGTCATGAAACAAGAAGTTGTCATTCACCCTTGTGAAAAAGGTTTCTTCATTGTCGAGTTTGACCTTCAGGAAGATCGTGATTTGATATTCAACTTAGGCTCGTGATTTTGGGGAAACACGTGTTTTTTCATGAAACCTTTGTCTCCTTATTTCAATCCAACTACTAAAATTCTCTCCTCATCCCTAGTTTGGGTGAGAATTCCTAATATGCCCTCTTATCCATGATTTTTAGGGATAACCAAGAGATCATGTCTCGAGGCCCACAGGTCCTAGACATGGAGTATCGAGAGTAGAATTGACCTGAGCAGGGCCTTGGAGGGCCCATCCTTTTCTTCTTCCATCAGCTTTATCTTGTCAGCAACAATAGCATCCATCACCATCGGCTTGGTCTTGTATCAGATGAGCTTATTGCTCCATGAGGTAATTGGTTCAGGTATCATGGCATGTGTCACTTTTGATCATTGAAACCTTTAAATATATGCATCTGATTCCTTTTATCTCTAACAACTTCTTGGATCTTACATTAACCAACTTGACCATGCTCTAGGGGATTGACAGGGTATCCTAGCAAGCATGTGCCCATAGGTCTGGGTTTTCCACTGGGGGGATTTCTGAAAATCCATCGTCCGCTCCCATCATAAAACCACTATTTCATCTTATTTGTTGCTCACTTGTCCCATTCCCCTTTTCTAGGCATTCGGTTGACTTGTTTGTAGGATTGCACCTTATCTCATGGGAAGAAGGGGCTAAAGGCCCAAAAGGTAAAAGCAGCTAGTAAAAGATAAAAGCTTAGAAATAAAACATCGAGATGCTTTGCCCAGGGATCCCCTAGAAGGCAATAAAAATCCTCTCAGTAAAAAACAAGAGGGACCCAGAAAATACAAAAAAGACCTAGTCAAGAGGATAGGGGGTCTCATCACGAACCAACCTATTAGGTTCATCGGTACCTAACAGTTTGACATTGCCACCATCTGGTTACCATGTCGAGGAAGTGACCTTTGGTTGCATGGCCAAGGGAAAGGGGGTCTCATCACAAGCCAACCTTTTCATCTCTTTGAAAGTATTTGTGGGTAACACTGTGAGCTCTTGTCACCATGCCAAGTCAGTGTCCTCTAGTTAGCCCTTGAATAAAAGAAAAACAAAAACAAAAAGCAAATAAAAGAAAAGAATAAAGGCAAGAGCGGGCTTGGAAAAAGTTTCATCCATGACAGGTACAACTCACCTTCTACAAAGGAACCCACAGATCACATCATGCATCCCTGGCTTTCACTTCACCAACATGTCTAGACATCCCCTAGCCACATCACCTCACTTACATGGCTTGGATGAAACCTTCCTCGAAATTTCCCCTTTCTTGTGGATACTAGCCCAATAGGACATCTTGTCTTTTTCACTAGTCATGTATTGTAGATTTTTGTAATGTCTTTGAGCTATTGAATGATGTATTATGGTCTTATGCATATATTTGATGATATTGATGATGAAATGTGATTAGCATTTCTATGATCTCGGTGACTGATGAGCCCATGGAGGGCAAAGCCTTTGATGTGCAGGATCATGTTGGGTATGTGTTATATTCTTTGCATGAGGAATAATGTATGAGCATCTACGCGGGGCGTGCAGGGCGCTTAGAGGGGGGGCCTCTAGGCCCCCCCTCGGGGGGTGGATCCCCTTGCGCATAGATTCAGGGGCAACATCCCCGAATGTTTTTTTTTTTTCGCATCGGGACCACATTATATTTAGGTGTTTTTTCGGCACATGATTTCTTAGCCGATGGTTTTCTATTTCCAGTTAAGGAATTAGGGTTTTAAACTAATCCAGGTCATTGGGTTATGGTTTTGGATGCCACTAGCTCCTATATGTATTTTGTATTGTAAACATTGTAACACAATGAATGAATATAGAATATGTTGGTTTTCCCAGTTTGGGTTTTCAGGGGAAAATTCTCTATGTAATGTTTGTATTTTCCATTGTATTTTTTCTGTTCTTTCCTGAATATTTGTTTGCAGTAGATATTTTACAAGGTTAGAACTTACATTTGGTATCATAGATTTATTGGCTTCAGGGGGACGCCTTTTTGGTCAAGGGTTTGGCTCAGGACTGTGATAAGCCTTATTATAGTGGGAGATCTGTGGTACTATTTTTCAGGGGAAAAGAAATGACAAGAAATTCGAAGATGGAGATCGTGAAGTTTAATGGGAAAATATTTGAGTTGTGGAAGATCAAGATGGAAGATCTTTTAATGGACAGAGATCAGTGGATCGTGGTAGATCCAGGTACTGGACCTGTAGGAACTTCTACAGATGACTAGAAAAAGATGGATCGAAAGGCAAAGAGCACAATCCGACTGTGTATCTCTGATTCAGTATTACTAAATGTGTCATAGGAGGCTACAACCAAATGTGTCAGAGGAAGTTAAATTATAACCTTATACAATATCTACTGCAAACAGATATTTAGAAAAGAACAAAAAAGATACAATGGCAAACACAAACATTACATAGTGATTTTTCCCCTGGAAATCCAAACCGGGAAAACCAACATATTCTATATTCATTCATTGTGTTACAATGTTTAAAATATAAAATACATATAGGAGCCAGAGACATCCAAAACCCTAACCCAATGACTTGGATTAGTCCAAAACCCTAATTCCTTAACTGGAAATAGAAAACCATCGACTAAGAAACCATGTGCCGAAAAACCACCTAAATATAATGCGGTCCCGATGCGAAAAAAAAAAATCAGGGGTGTTGCCCTCAAACCCTCGTGTGGGGGCTCTGCCCCCCTACACTCCCCTCTAACCCTCGTGCATGCATGGCATAGATGTTCAACCAATACTACTCATGCAAAGAATATAACAGATCATGCCTGATAGACAAGTACCATTTGGACCGGTACACATGGGGAGATGATCAGTTCGAACCTCCATGGGGCTAAAGAGCCCACCAGATGGATGTTGAGACCCCATCAAGGGGTAGAGATAGGAAAATGGTTGATTAGGGTCTTGCATAGGAGAAGAAAAGGATGTTCCATCAGAGGCACTTTGGTAGAGCCTGGCCTAAGGGGAATGACCCCTTTTCAGTGGAACGTTGGCCTTGGAAGGCTCAGGATGCCCTTATCCTCACCATGACATCATCCAACTTCATGGACATTCATGGAGGCAGACTAGGCAGCAGTGGCATGTGTGGCATGTTGGAGAGGCCCCTGTGGGGCTTACGTTTTGCTCCTAGATGTCTCATCTACCCAAAAAGGGACTAGCACCTCCCTTGAAGGGGATTTTACCTTTTTTATAGCTCAGTTAGGGTTTTAATTTGACAATTTAATGTAAAAAAAGTATTATGGCCTTGTCGGGCTTTTTATGACCTAAAAGTTAATTAAGGTCATTGATATAGTATATATTGAGGAGTTTTAGCCTCATTTTAACATAACACATCACTCACTCATTAGTGAGGTCTGATTTTAGTGCCCTACTTGGGTATTCTTGCTGGTTTAGTGAGGTGCACTTGTTGAAGGAAGGCATTTCTTGGCATCTTTGGCATTTCTCTTGAAGGAAGGTTTACAACTAGGGTTTTCATGTTATTTCATGGTGATATGTAAGTGTTTTTTCTGCAAAACTTCTTGATTGAATGGTTCTAGTCTTATATTCTTTCATATGTTTATAATTTGTTGATAAAAAACCCTGGGTGACAAGCACACAAGTAGGTCCTTGTTACATGTCCCCTAAAAGAGAAATTTTCAGCCATTGAAGAAGGAAGAAAGAGCCTAGCCATAGCTATGCTCTTATTGCTTCTTCTCCCTGAGCTAGTCCTACTCTTTGAATTCAAGAAGTAGGAGACATCCCAGGCCTAAGTTATCTACACCTAGGGTTGTCCTGCTTCTAGGGTTTGATGATAGAGCCTTGCTATAGAAACACTCTCCCTCATTGCACTGTCTTGTCTTGATTTATCTTTCATGCTAGTTGTTTTTCCAAGTTAACCTAAGGAAGGAGGAGAGAGCACGAGGACTTGCTTTAGCAACACCGGAGTGAGCCTCTTTCCCCCAGGGTTTTGATTCTAGGGCCTTTCCATAGCATCACTTTAGAACTCTTCCCTCTAGTCCTTAGAAATCTTCCTTCAACCCTTGCATCCTCCATTAAATTGACTCCATTAGCCCAAAGACACTGATCTTAGACCTCCAGTGTTGAAGTGAAAGTGATCAAACAAACTCTCAAACTCTTTTCTAAATTGAAACCCTAACTAACTGTTAACCCTAAGTTCTTGACATCATACCTAGAATATTTCATCTTTATGCAACAACTTTTTTTTTAGCAGCAATTGAATGGTGATTTAGGAATTAATTGATGTTGTGTTGATTTGTTACATTGAATTCCATATCATTTCAGTATTCATTGAGGAAGTGATATTATTTGCATTTCTATATTGATAAACATTGACTTCGTCAATATTTATTGCCATAAGTTCTTATATCAGATAATCTTATGAAGTACTAGCCCATTGAATCATAGCTTGCATATATTTGTTTATTTTTACTTTGTTCCAAGCAGGTGTTCTTCTTTGGGGCTTCACTTCATTATTGGTTGTTTAGCTGGGGCTATATTTTTTGTGGTAACTTGTGAAGGGGGAACTTTACCTTTGTCCTTTTAACTTTTGCCTCTTCAAAACTCCAGGTTACCGTGGACGTCTCCCCTGGGCCTAACCTCCCTAAAGAGAAAGAACCTCCCCATCATGGTGACATTGGGTGGGACAGGTTCCTGTTACGCCAGTTTGACCTCCATCTTATAGCCATTTGAACCAACTACAAACTGTGTGATAACATTTTGGCACCGTTTTCGGGAACACTAAGTCAATTCTCCTCAAATGACATATCTTTTTGGTAAGCCTTGCCGCAAAGACCTTTTCTTACAAGCTTACCTGGCGACGCCACTATGGTATTTTTCCTCTTTTCTTTGGTAGTTTCAAGTAAACTATTTGGTGACTCCACAAACTAAAAGGAAATTGAATAATCCTCCTTTGTCTTTCAGAAGGAAGCCTCCCTTGAACTCTCTCATTATCAAATCACTTTTCGGGAAGAGCCTTCCTTTAAGAATCATGTCTAGCTCTCAGACCACTACAACGAACCCAACCAACAATCAAAGACAATGGTCATATACTCTTTTCAAGCCATTAGACATGTCATCCATACCTGGCTACCCTAGGAAAATGCCACCCAAGTATGAGAAATGGTTTCCTAAATTTACCGGTACTGATGCAATCAATGTCGAAGAGTATATGAGAAACTTTTGGGCATTATTTCATCTTCACCCCATTAGCGATGATGTTGAAGATCTAGTCATGAATTTGTTATCCACTACTCTTTATGATGCCTTAAGGCGTTGGTACCTAAGCCTTCACGATGGAAGCATCCAAAACTATGTATAGACTTGAAGATGCCTTTCTCAAAAGATGGAGTGTCAAAAAAGACCCTAATATGCTTCTCACGTGACTGAATAACCTTTCCAAATATGAAAATGAGTCTATTTGAGAGTTCCACACCAGATTCGAGAATTTACTGCAAAGAATTCCTGCAAGCCATCATCTAAAAGATGTCTACCTCATCCATTTTTACACCAGATCTTTCAACGACCAACTAGGGTATCTCCTTAGAGACAAAAACCCCTAGTCCACTCAATAAGCCCAAGATCTCGCTACTAAAATAGAAGGGAACCTCCTCTCATCCAAGATTGAGCCTTTTTCTAACCCAAGGGGCAGGATAGACACTAAACCAAAGATAGTTCACAATTATAAGCCTACTTTAGATCTATGTACTAGTATCGCCAAACCACAAGCTTCTATGGATGGTATCATAAAAAATCAAGAGGAAATGATGAGCAGGATCGTCAAATTGGAAAGATCTCAGACCCAGGCACCCAGGGTCTCGTACAAAGGAAAATTCCAGAAAGGGGGCCAACTTCATAAACCAAAGACTGAGCATGAAGTTCCAAACACTTTGGCCCCTGCAAATGTTGTTGATGAAAATCCTTGGTGCCTGGAATGCAGCGAAGCACATTGGGAACATGAGTGCCCATGCAATAGTGGCCATCAAAAAGTCAACAACATGGATTTTTTCATGGAATTTCCTCAGATAAATATCACAGATGCAGAACATCAGGAAGCCATGAAAGAAGTAGATAGATCAACAAGGATGGTGGTGATAAACAACCTGGATCAAGAATCACGAGAAAAGATAAAGAAACAATAATTTCAAGTGTAGAGAAGAAAGAATTTGAAACAACTAGCTACTGACTAGGTAAAACCCCGACCCTTGGAAATTCTTCTTCGAAAGACATCCAAGGTTGGCAAGGTTGACCTAACCTTTGACTTCGAAGGGGCATTATCAAAGATTCATGTAAACGTCCCCCTAAAAGAAGCAATCAAGATCCCATCCATCGAGTAACGATTTGACACTTTATTTTTAGGATCAGATGAGCCTATGGACCCCCCTATTATGTTGCAAGTTGATGACTTCAGGTTCCAATATGGTTAAAACCCTCCTTTCTTCATGACTTTGACAATGAATGAAAAGAATCTCAACAATTGCATGCTAGACACAGGTGTTGATGCCAACATGATGTCACTCAAAGTCATGCGACAAGTGGGTTTAAAGGTCACACGACCTTACAAAAATGTATGTGGTTTTGAATATAAATCCATACCCACACATGGTGTGGTTGAGAATGTTGAAGTTAGCCTGAAGGAGTACCCTGAAAAGATGGTCCACATTGACATTGTGGTGGTTGATGTCCTAGATGTGTGGGGAATGTTGTTATCTAGGAACTTTGGTGCAATGTTAGGTGGTGCCCTTGGTGGTGCCCTTGAGATGGACCTTACATTCTTGCAATTTCATTTGAAAAATGGAATGGTAGGTCTTCTACTCAATATGCCAATAATTGGGGACCATGTGCAGGATATTACTCACCCCGTCAATAATGACAAAGCACAAAATGAGATGATACAAACTCTTCAAAGGTATTTTCCAGAAGACATGCCCTTTTCCACAGAGGAGGACTTTGATCAGATGGAATGGCCCAAGAGAGAAGAGTACCAACAACCCCTAGATGAATTCAAGAACAAAGAAATTGGGACAGTGACGATATTAAAGAAACATGAAGATGACGTACAAATCCACCCATCTCAACAAGATTTTTTTACAGTAGAAGCCCACCCCCCTCCCTCAACACAATACACCAGGGTTGTCCAAGGAACGACCAAATATAAAGTCAAAAAGTACAAGGAGGGAGACATGGTATGGATGTGGGATACCCAGAAAGGAGAGCCAACTAATGTAAAACGAAGCACTCTGTCATGGCTCAGACCCTTCAAAGTTGGAATGGAATCAGTTAACGACTCATATTATCTATCCACTCTAGAGGGAAGAAGGAGTCCATTACCCATCAGTGGGCACATCCTCAAACCCCACCAAGGTGGGGGAACCTGATTTCACAGGTAAGTGCAGGTAAGTAGGAAATTTTCATGTATTATACCATTTTCATTTCATGTTAGTTTGTTTCCACACTTGCATTGTTGATTCTTTAATTTTCAGTGTATATATCTATATATATATATATCATGGGGTGGCATTACCACCCCATTTTTGTTATTGATGCCCCTATCGAGTTTGAGCAAGCCTACAGGTTATGCCAGAGATGTTGAGGTTCTCATGTGCTCTATGGTGAGAATATGTCCACGAGTTGGAGCCAGATGTTATCCCTGATTTTTAGGGATAACCATGAGATCATGTCTCCTGGACCACAGGTCCTAGACATGGAGTACCGAGAGAAAGATTGAGCTGAGCATGGCCCTGGAGGGCCCATCCTTTTATTCTTCCATCAAATTTATCTTGTCAGCAGCAGCAGCATCAATCACCATCGGCTTGGTCTTGTATCAGACGATGTTCTTGCTCCATGAGGTAATTGGTCCAGGTATCATGGTATGTGTCACTTTTGATCATTGAAACCTTTAAATATATGCATCTGATTCCTTTTATCTATAACAATTTCTTGGATCTTACATTAGCTCACTTGACCGTGCTCTGGGGATTGACAGGGTATCCTAGCAATCCTATGCCCATAGGTCAGGGTTTGTCACTGGGAGAATTTTTTAAAAGCCATCATCTGCTCCCATCATAACACCATTATTTCATCTTACCTCCCTCTCACCTGTCCCATTCCCCTTGTCCGGGCATTGGGTTGACCTGTTTGTAGGATTACACCTTATCTCGTGGGAAGAAGGGGTTAAAGGCCCAGAAGGTAAAAGCAGCTGGTAAAAGATAAAAGACTAGAAATAAAACCTCGATATTCTTCACCCAGGGATCTCAGAGAAGGTAATAAAAATCCTCTCAGTAAGAAACAAGAGGGACTTGAAAAATACAAACAAGACCTAGTCGAGAGGATAGGGGGTCTCATCATGAGCCAACCTATTAGGTTCATGGGTACCTAACAGTATGACATTGCCACCATATAGTTACCATGCCAGGGCAGTGACCTTTGGCTACATGGCCAAGGGAAAGGTGGTCTCATTATGAGCCAACCTTCTCATCTCTATGAAAGTATTTGTGGGTAACACTATCAGCTCTAGTCACCATGCCAAAGTAGTGTCCTCTAGTTAGCCCATGAATAAAATAAAAAGAGAAAGAAAAAGAAAATAAAAGAAAAGAATAAAGGCAAGAGCGGGCTTGGAAAAATTTGCATCCATGACAGGTACAACTTGACTTCTACCAAGGCACCCATAGATAACATCATGCATCCCTGGATCTCACTTCACCAACATGTCTGGACATCCCCTAGTCACATCACCTCACTTACATGGCTTGGATGAAACCTTCCTCGAAACTTCCCCTTTCTCGTGGATACTAGCCCAATAGGACGTCTTGTCTTTTTCTACAGTCATGTATTGTAGGTTTTTGTAATGTCTTTGAGCTATTGACGGATGTATTAGGGTCTTATGCATATGTTTGATAATATTGATAATGAAACATCATTAACATTGCTATGACCCCGGTGACTGATGATCCCATGGAGGGCGTAGCCTTTGATGTGCAGTATCATTCTCGACAGACATGTAGCATTTTGACTGGTACACATGGGGAGATGATCAGTTCGGACCTTGATGGGGATGAAGAGCCCACCAGATGGATGTTGAGACCCCATCAGGGGGAAGAGATAGGACAGTGGTTGATTAGGGTCTTGCACTGGAGAAGAAGAGGACGCTCCATCAGAGGCACTTTGGCAAAGCCCGGTCTAGGGGGAATGATCCATTTTTAGTGGAACATTGGCCTTGGAAGGGTCAGGATTCCCTCATCCTCACCATGACATCATCCATCTTCATGGACTTTCATGGAGGAAAACTTGGCAGCAGTAGCATGTGTGGCATGTTGGAGAGGCCCCTGGGGGATAATGTTTTTCTCTTGGATGCCTCATCTACCTTAAAAGGGGATAGCACCTCCCTTGAAGGGGATTTTATCTTTTTTACAGCTCAGTTAGGGTTTTAATTTGACAATTTAATGTAAAAATAGTATTATGGCCTTGTCAACCTTTTTATGACCTAAAAGTTAATTAAGGTCATTGATACAATATATATTGAGGAGTTTCAGCCTCATTTTAACATAACACATCACTCACTCATTAGTGAGGTCTAATTTTAGCGCCCTACTTGGGTATTCTTGCTAGTTTAGTGAGGTGCACTTGTTGAAGGAAGGAATTTCTTGGCATCTTTGGCATTTCTCTTGAAGGAAGGTTTACAACTAGGGTGTTCATGCTATTTCATGGTCATATGTAAGTGTTTTTTCTGTAAAACATCTTGATTGAATGGTTCTAGTCTTATATTCTTGCATATGTTTATAATTTTCTGATCAAAAACCCTACGTGACAAGCACACAAGTAGGTCCTTCTTTCATGTCCCCTAAAAGAGAAATTTTCAGTCATTGAAGAAGGAAGAAAGAGCCTAGCCATAGCTACACTCTTATTGCTTCTTCTCCCTGAGCTAGCTATACTTTTAGAAGTCAAGAAGGAGGAGACATCCCATGCCTAGGTTATCTACACCTAGGGCTATCTTGCTTCTAGGGTTTGATGATAGAGCCTTGCTATAGAAACACTCTCCCTCATTGCACTCTCTTGTCTTGATTTATCTTTCATGCTAGCCATTTTTCCAGGTTAACCTAAGGAAGGAGGAGAGAGCATGAGGCCTTGATTTAGCAACACCGGAGTGAGCCTCTTTCCCCTAGGGTTTTGATTATGGGGCCTTGCCATAGTAGCACTTTTGAACTCTTCTCTCTATTCCTTAGTCATCCTCCTTCAGCCCTTGCATCCTCCATTAAATTGACTCCACTAGCCCAAAGGAGCTAATCTTAGACCTCCAGCGTTGAAGTGAAAGTGATCAAACAAACTCTCAAAATCTTTTCTAAATTGAAACCCTAACTAACTGCTAACCCTAAGTTGTTGACGTCATACCTAGAATATTTCATCTTTATGCAGTAATGTTTTGTTTTAGGAGAAATTGAACGATGATTTAGGCATTAATTGATGTTGTGTTGATTTGTTACATTGAATTCCATCTCATTTCAGTATTCATTGAGGAAGTGATATTATTTTCATTGCTATATTGATAAACATTGACTTCGTCAATATTTATTTCCATAATTGCTTATATCAGATATTCTTATGAAGTACTAACCCATTGAATCATAACTTGCATATATTAGTTTGTTGTTGCTTTGTTCTGGGCATGTGTTCTTCTTTGGGGCTCCACTTCATTATTGGTTGTTTAGTCGGGACTATCTTTTTGGTGGTAACCTGTCATACCTTTGTCCTTTTAAATTTTTCCTCTTCAAAACTCTAGGTTACCAAGGACGTCTCCCCTGGGCCTAACCTCTCTAAAGAGAAAGAACTTCCCCATCATGGTGACATTGGGTGGGATAGGTTCTTGTTACGCCAGTTTGACCTCCATCTTATAGCCATTTGACCCAACTACAAACTGTGCGATAACACGCCCCTACATTTTTGGTGTTTTCCCTCTCTCGAGGCCATTGGATCAGCTTTAGGAAAGTTCCATTTTGCAATTCATGAAACTACAAGGCAGAACAACACTACATTTTCCCTCATTTGTGTGGAAATGGATTTTAGTAAAGGTTTCCTAGATGAAGTTATTATTACTGGTAAAAATTACTCTTTGCCTCCCAAACTTGACTTTGAGAGAGTTTCCTTGCACTACGGGTCTTGTTTTGAAATAGGTCATATTACTTCCGATTGTCCCAAAGGGTACAAAAAGTTTAGAAAGCACTGGAAATCCACCTAGTGGGTTGGTTCTAATGAAGACCATCGAATAATTCCAAAATCCTACAAAGAGTCTTGACAAGACTATGAAAATCCTCCTTCATTATCTCAAGACCCATGCCAGAACTCCACTGAAGAGCCTCAGAAAGAGGCATATTCCCTTTAGGATTCAAATAAGAGAATTTAGATAAAAAAATCGCCTCATCCATCATCAAGTCGAGCATATCATATTGATGTTAATGGCGTTTTGGATCAAGAAAATCAAGAACATTCAGATCAAGAAATCTTAGGTAACATAGACAGTACAAATGGTCCAACATTGACAAACAAAGTTTGGATGGTAGTCGGAAAGAAGAAGAAATCACATGAAACACCAAAACCAATGGTAACACGAAGTCAGGCTCGCAAGTCAACAAAAAATACGAGCTCTTCTCCATCAATTTAATTTAGATGCAATGTCTCTTCACGTTTATTCTTGGAATGTTTTTTCAAGTGTACTGAGTAAGGTTATTCTTTGTGAAGATTTCATTTGAGTATTTGAAAAGCTCATTAATAGTATGTAATAGTTTCCTACTCGAAACCCCAAGCTAGATTGAAATTTGCAAAATTTTGTAACTCCTTCGCAGCCTCGACCACACCTTTTATTATAAAAAAATTCAGTTTGTATTAAAAAAAATATGAAGTAAAATTATTTTATTTTATTTAAATATAATTTTTTTTTGAAAAGTCGTTACATCTAATATTATTTTTTATTTTATTTTAATATGTGTCCCATATATTACCAG